>JACEEZ010017761.1:0-57833 GCA_016584305.1 Chionoecetes opilio
TTAAAAGGTGTTGGGGGGCCTTTTTCAGGAGGATGGAAATTAAAACCTTTCTTTCCTCCGGATAAGTGAAAAACCCGAGACACTTCCCCTTTCCCCTCCCTCCTAGATGAACTTCTGTTGATCCAAACGTAAAAGGGTGTCCTGGTGACCCCCCAAGGGCATCCCAAGAGGCGGGCTGCCCTGGTGAAGGTTTTCCCCCGCGCATCCTTCAGATTGCACTTCTGAAAGTGAGCATAAAAATCCCTAACCTATCTTTTAAAAAATCTTTTTTTAAATGACTTATCTTTCATTTATACCTAAAAAATAATGGTGGGTGTCTAGGTTAGCATATATGTTATTTCGGAAAAAAAAAACAAAATAATGTTTGATGTAATATTTTTAAAAAATCAACGGTCCCCCCCCATCCCGACCGGGTCCCCCCTCGTGGGGGGGGACACCGGACGGGTGCCAAAAATTTAAAAAAAACCTTAAAGGACCCTATTATCTGAGTTAAGTTTTATGAGGGTACCTAGGTGGGCCTTTTGTGAAGTTTTTTTGGGCCGTGTGCACTCTCTCAGGTAAAAAAATGGTTTTTTTATGAATATTTTTCCCAATAGTACGGTGCCCCCACACCCCCCCACTGGTGGTTCATTCCATTTTCCCAGGGGAAAGGAATAAAAAACATACCCGGACATGGACGGGGGGGCGAATTGATTTTAGAGTGGGCGAATTGACTCTTTAATGGGCGAATTGATTAATGTGGACGAAATTCTTGTGGGCGAAATGACAAAAAATTGCCAAACCCAAAAAAAAACCTAACCAAACCAAAATTAACCTACCCTAGCAGGGGCTGACCCACCGAATGCAAACCTAACCAAATCAAACCTAAGCAAACCAAAACCTAACCAAATCTAACCTTTCCCCTAACCTAAAAAATCAAATCTAACCCTAACCAAACCCAAATCTAACCTAACTCCCCAAAAATCAAACCCCACCCAAAACCTAACAAAACAAATCTAACCAACCCCCTAGGGGGGGGGGGGGGGGGGGGGGGGTTTCCGACACACTAAACAAATAAAACCTAACCTCCTAGCCCCTTAGCTCCAAGTGTGGGCGAAAGACTATGTTGGGGCAAAATGGCATTTTGAGCGAAATGACCGGATACCAACCTAACCATTACTGTCCGGGAGTTCTCCCGATTTGTGTAGGGACAAAAATTGGTAGACGACAGTACCATGAAGGTACCATGGGGCAAGGAGGGGTAAGTCACCGGGGGGTTTGCAACTTGTTTATGGTGGGAAAAGATAAATCAAAAAAAGGTTTGGTGATGTTGGTATGACTCAAGAGTTTTCTTTGGGCCGCAAGAAAACACTTAAACCATGATGTAGCACTACTTATTGAAAAAAGACAAAAAAAAAAAAACTAAATTAATAAGGTTTTTTAATACTTAAAACCCATGAATATTACCCCTACAAAAGAAGACTACACGATGAAAAAAAAAGAGTTTTTTGGGCGAAATTGATTTTCCAGGTGCTATTTTTCCGTGCTCCTGAAAAACATAGAGAAGCCCTGAGGTGATGGTTGATGTGCAAAGGCTTCCCCTAAAAACCAAAAAAAGGGGGAAAAAAAAAAATTTTTCCACAGGGCCCAGAGGCCCCTTTTTTTTCTTTTTAAGGAAAAGTTTAAACCCCAAGGGTTTGGGGGGAAAAAAAAAAGTTTTTCCCCCAAAAATTTTAGGGTTTTTTTTTTCCCCCCCCCCAATTTTCCCCTTAAAACCCTTTTGGGGAAAAAAGGTTTTCCCCTTTAAAATTTTAAAAAACTTGGTTTTTTTTTGGGGAACCTCGCACAACCCAACTCCGGGTTTCCTTCCATTGTTGTCCCCCCCGGAACGGGAGGCACGTAAATTTACACCTGAAAATCCATTCGGCAAAAAAACAAATCTATCGTGTTGTGGGGGGAGCCCCAACCCTTTTCCCCAATACCAGTAACAAGTGTAAAAGGGAGGGGCAAAAGGCGCCCCCTTCCCCCTCCTGAAACGGAAAAAAAGTGGTTAATTCCCCCACTTCACAGTTTACCCCCAGGACGAACACCCAAAAGTTTGCGGGGTTTCGGGAGCAGGTGGCGTTGCAAAAGGGAAAAATAGGGATAAGAGAAAGGGAAAAAAGAAAGGCTGGGGGTGAGGGGGAACAAATTTTGGAATGATACAGGGGAAAGGGGGACCAAGAGGGAAAAAATTTCTATGATTCAGGAGGGTTTTTTTTCAAGCCGGGGACGCCCGTAGGTAAAAGTTAAAAATTGTATGAAAAAAGGGGCAGAAAAAGGTGGTATGGTGTGAAAGGGGGAAAATGTGGGATTGATGGGAATGTAAAACGGAGAGGAGCTAAAAAAAGTTTCTAGTGGTGGAGAGGGGGGTAGAGAAGGGAAAGATGGGGGAAAAGGATTTGGGATGGAGATGGTACGCGGGTTGTTTTGCGAGGGGAAAAGTGACAGTCTTTGGGGCGAAAGTTTCAAAAAATTTGGAGAATTTTCGGGAAAAAATTGGAAGAAAGCAATTAGGGGAAACCTGTGTTTCGAAGGGGTAAATGGGTTTGTTAAAATTTAAAAAATTTTTAAATTTTTTAAAATTTTTTAAAAAAATTTAAATTTATTTAAAAATTTAAATTTATTTAAAAATTTTTATATATATATATTATATATATATATATATATATAAATTTTTATTTTTTATTTTTTTTTTTGGCCTGTAGCGCCTGAGGCAGTGACTAAGGCCCGGAGGGTAGGCCCAAAGTTCATTTTAGAGCGTGATTGGCCCCTCGCCCATGGCATCCAGGCGGGATTTTATAGTGATGCCTGTGATTAGAGGCTCTCCCCGCCCCCTGGCCCACTGGATGCACTCGAAATCAAAGGAAATTAAGAGCAGGACGTGGGTTTTCTTGGGCCCACTCGACGGTGCAGAAAGTTTTTTGGTTTTCCAGGGGGACAAAACTCTGTGATACCAGGTTTTAACAATAATGTGGAAATTACCCACAACCACCCTCTCAATAATTGGCGATGGTGGTTTTGTTCCCCCCCTTGTGAGGGGGTATTGTCCGCTATAAAGGGGGGTGCGTGGATGTCCCGTATTTGCCTACGCATAAGACCAGTTTTTTCCCTTTTAAAAAGGAAGCAATTCACCCTGCTCTAATGCGGCCATATTACGCATAGAGGTCGGGGAGAGAATGCAGAACAGCCCGGGGGTTATTACTAAAGGGCTGGAGTGATCTTGTTGAGCATAGTCCCCTGAGCCCAAATTGGGAAAATGTGTTAAACAGTAATGCATAAAACATAATACTAAGAAAAGGGTTGGGGTTTAAGAGAAAAAAAAGACTGGGGCAACAAGGTACGATTGTTGCTGCAAAAATGGCGTGTCAATGAAAAAAACATCCACCCCCCCCTGCTGCTCCCATTGTAAAACGTCTGATATTCAGGTCTGCCGCTTCAGGGGTTTCACTGGCACGCCCTCCGCGCACCCACCTGGGGCATTTCCACTCAGACTCCCCCCGCACCCATGGGAAAAAACAAACTCCCTTGATTTGATCTTGATCTGAGTTGGGGTCACCCAGCGATGCTGTCAGTGAAGCCCTTTTGGGCCCGGGGTTTCCCCCCACCGTAATCTGTGGGACAGAAGCAAAAAGGGGTTTTTTTTTCCCCCCCTTCCTCCTCTGCTCACATTCTACGGGGTCCCCCCCCACGAGGGGCCCCTGCCTCTCTGCTCTCCCTACGTCTTCCAAAGTTCTCCAAGAATTCTTTTCACTAAACACCACTGTCACCTCCCCCTCAGCACACAAAACCCGCAGGTATCCTCTCCACTCTCCTGTCTCTCATCTCTCGCCATTTTTCCCCTCCGACCCCTCCACCATACCTCCAACATCTTTGTTTAGCTACTCATACCCTTCACATTCCACATCAATGCTCCACGGTTTCATCCACTCCTGTCCACACTCTCACACACCTTGCTGCCATCATTCTTCCCTCGTACATACATATTTACCCCCCAGCGACTTTGTCCCGGCTCGAAGAGTAGGGCCCCCCATACCACCCCTCTAGAACCTTTCATACCGGGCTGGTCCTTTCTCCTTACCTTCCAGTGTTGATTTTTTACTCTTCCCCCCAGCCACTTCTTTCCTTTTCTTCCCTCTCCATTTATTTTTTTTTTGCATACAGCCATACTCCCCTGTCTCATCACTCCGTCACAAACATTCCCCGTTTACCTGTCCATCTTTCCCCATATTAGAGGGCGCCTTAAAACGCATTCGACTCGGGCCACACAAGTTGTCACAACTTTTGAAGGAGATTGAAGGAGGCAGAAAAAGGTGGGTGAATCTTCGCTGGGAAAGATATTGTTGATAATGGAATATGAAAAAAAGATGTGTTAAAGTTTTTTTTGAAGGAGTGTGGCGGTGAGAGGGAGGGGTAGTATCTTGGGGGGTCTGTCTATCACCAAGGGTGGAAAAGGGGGGTCGGGCTTTGTTTTTTTTTTTGAAGCGAGTCATGTAAACGTGGGGGCAAGGGTGCGCGGCAAAAAATTTTCGATCCGACAACGGGACCCCCAAAATTTCAACAATAAAACAATAACAAAAGGAGAGAGGTTTCCTACAGTTTTCCTAAATATCTTTGTGAATTTTTGTTATTTGGGCAACCCCCCATTTCGAGGGCCCAAACTTTGCCCCCTGAAAAGTTTTTTTAGCGTTTTGAATTAATCTGGCTCCATTTTTTTCGGAAAACGATGTTGTTTATATGTATGTGTGTGGGGGGGGGCAACCCCCCCTCCAGGCCCCCCGCAACATTTTACGTTCAACTGCCATATTATGGTTTTAATTTTTTTTTTTTCTCAATTCATTGTTACTAAACCAAACCCACCCCCAACCAACTAATCTGATTTACCTAACTTTAAATTTCTGCCTGAAAAACGGTAGATTTTTTTAGTATTGTAAAGACATTATTTTCAATTGCGCCAGGGGAATGGGGCTCAAAATCTCGAAAGAAAAAAGCTACACGATGTGTCGGTAAGAATCCTGGGCTTTTTAAAGCCCCACTACCAAAATAATACCAATATTATACTGCAAATTTTCCACAAAATCAAACACAACAGAAAAGCAAAAAAGCCAACTACAACATTAAATCTGAGCGATATGTCATAGGGAATAATAATACAATTCGTGGGGGCACCGCAAATAGTGACCGTTTTTGGGTTACCCTGTCATTCCCCTTTTCATTTTAACTAGTATGATTTTTCATTCACATTTACGCACGTGAAAATTGTATAAGTAAGTCAATCATTTTCTTCCCCTACAAATCCCTTTTTTTTTTTTTAATAACTTTTTTTAAGTTAAAAAAATAAAAAACTTCAAAAACCCAAAATTTTTTTTTTTTTTTTTCTCAAAACCTTGTAAAATAGGGGTGCGTCTTTTGTGGAGGGGCGTTTTATGGCCGGGCAAATACGGTAAATATAATTATAATGGTGAAGGTATTTTAATTTAAAGGGAATTTTAAATCAAAGATAAGTACGGGGTCTTATAAATGAAATTTCCCCCTAGTATTAAGCATTTGCACCTTATATAAATTTAAATTGATTGGAGGAAACTGGCTATTGGTGGTCGTCATATATTTGCTTATCCTGCGTGTATACGTAGCAAGGTATTTGGGACGGTGCCCGCCCCCACCGACGATTTACACGTATAGGTAGGGACCGGGCGGGGCCCATGCCCCCGCCCCCAAAGGGGATTAGTACTCCAACCCTACTTAATAAACCTTTTAAATGTGCTTCTCTGATTATGCGAGAAAAACAAATTTTACAACGTTCATTTGTACATTTAAAAATGTTAAAAAATAGGACGTTTAAATACAACACAGTGATAACATCTCGCCCCCGTCGGAAAATTAAGGGTGGTGATAACCCCCCTCGATGCCTCAATAACACCAACCACCGCCTCGCCCTTTCCTGGGCCCCGATCACGTGACCACTTTAATAAAAAAAACATTGCAGATTTAAACCACAACCCAATTTTAACCCTCTATCCACCGATAAAATCCTAGTTAGTTTTCAGTTGGGGGATTGTGTCGGGAGAATAGACAAGGGTTTTTCAGGTAAAATCTCAAAAAAATATGTGTTGTAGCATAAATTCTACAAATAATAAAAAAACAAAAATTTTTATAAAATATGACTTAAAATGATTATAAATCATTCACATATTTTTTTACCCTTTTGCCCCGCCACCCCCGGGCAGGGCCAACCCCCCACAGCCCCAAATGTCCTCCCGGCCACCATCAGGGGCTTAGTAGTAATGCCACATAGCGCAGGCGTACAGGCGGGGATAGGCCAAAAAAAAATATATATATATATATATATAATATATATATATATTATATATAATAATAATATATATATATATATATATTTTTAAAAAAATTTTTTTTTTTTTTTGTATAACATAGACCCAAATTACGACCAGGGGGGCATTTTGAACACTACTAAGACTTTAGGGGGGCTAAGACCAGCTTAGCGAGTTTGGCATTTTCGGAAGCAAATTTCGCTCCCCCTAAAAGTGCAGCGAGTGTAGGTAAGCAGGGTTGGGGGGCGTATTAGCCCCCAATTTTCTTCGTCACCATAACAACAATGGTCATATTATTGGTTATATATTATATATTTTAGACCGTATATAGTATATTAGGCTGTATAATACACTATGTATAAATATATTATATATATATATAGGGGTGGGCTGGGTGGAATATATATGATTTGCGACAGAAACGGTTAGCAGATTAATATTCTAAACATCAAAACTCACCAGAAAAAAAGTTTCACGATAATATCACATACTGGCTATGATGTGTGTGGAGGATGAAAAGGGAAAAGGAAGAGGAGGGAGAAGAAATAATAGAAGAAAAAAGGAGAGAGAGAGAGAGAGAGAGAGAGAGAGAGAGAGAGAGAGAGAGAGAGAGAGAGAGAGAGAGAGAGAGACTTCCTCGGCGTGTTGACACTGATGATGACTGATGAGCAGAAATACATATCTGAGGCAACTCAAGGAGAAGGAAGAGAGGGAGATGAAATATAGAAGAAAAAAGGAGATAGAGAGAGAAGCAGAGAGAGAGAGAGAGAGAGAGAGAGACAGAGAGAGAGAGAGAGAGAGAGAGAGAGACTCCCTCGGCGTGGTATACGCATTTTCCGCCAAATACAGACTTGTGACGCACGCGCTGATTGGTTGAAGCGGAGGTGGTGGCACTAATAGCGCATTTTCGTGACGTTCACCGCCCTGGTTCAGTCCAGTCCGGACCGGGTCAGGGTGGACTGATGGTCGCGAAAATACATCGAGACTGGCCCCGTCCCATTCGTCGTTCCTATTGGCTGGGGGATCGAGTGGGCGGTACTGAACTGAACTGTGGAGGCGGCAGGCGTCCATCTTGTCAATATCCTTTTTGTCGTCCGCCTTTTAACCTGTGCTGAAGACTTTACAACTACCACGCCTGTGATACTTTAGTCTTATGGTCGGCCATCATGGTGTTTCATGTCTTATCAGCACCACGAGAAGCTCCTGGTCGCCTTCCCCGCTGACTGTAGTGCGCATGCGCCAGTTCTCCCCACACTGGTCCAAGGTGGTCCTGGTATGTGGGTCGGACCGGACTGGACTGGGCTGAACCGTTCTAGACTGCCTCGCAAAAACAGTGACCGCCCGGGACTAGCCCAGTCCAGACCGGGCCAGAGCGGTCGCGAAAATACGCTATAAGAAGGGTTGGGCTTACTGTCCCCTTACACGAGGCTAAGATGACGCCCGAAAATGCTTCCTGAGTAGTCTTCTTAGCCCGGTATAACTAAGTCGGACTTAGGACGCTAAGAGGGTGTAATTTAGAGCCCTTTCGAAAATGCCCACCCAGATCAACTTACGACCGGTCGGTCGATCGGTCCCAATCACGGTCGTAAGTCGACCACTCGGTGTAATGAACGTAAATACACCAGAAGCACTTAAGGCAAGTGGGACGTCCGTATTGACACAAATGGTCAACGCGCCGAGTTGGGTGCAAATCTGGTGTTGCATCGGTTCGAATCCGTGAGGGACAAGGAAAAAGGAAATTATTTATTTCCGAATTATGAATTACCAGCCTGAGTCCTATGTCTGTTGTTGTATGTTGGAAGGACATACTGACGGGATTTCATAAGGTAACTGTGGCCCAGGGCAATGTGAAACATCTGTCGGGCCCAGAGATAATTCAGCCCCATAGAAGCATCCCCTAGCTGGCTCCATCATACGGCCACATGCAAGTGTCCATCAACAGGGCACTACTTAACCTCCCCCTTGACCAAGACTGCCCCTTCAGGAATCCCCCTCACAATATCTCACCAGCAAGAAAGAGTACAAGAGAAGAGAGAAGACAAGAAGGAAGTAACAAGACTGCCCTTCCCCCCATGACATGGGAGAGCACGTAGGAGAGAGCATGAGAGGCAGGGGCCCTCAGTGATGGGGACCCGTGTGGGTGTGATGTATGAGAGAGGAAGGAGGGCAAAATGAAAGCCCTAGTTTTGCTTCCCTCCCAACAGGTGACGTGTGTGGGAGAACGCCGGAGCCCAGGCTTCAGCCACAGCCTCGCTGGCTGACTCCCAACTCAAGCTTCAGTTCAAGATCCACGATGGAAGTCCTGAGTGACTGTGAGATGACATGGCGACCACTACAAACACGGTTGTGATTGCTGGAGATCTGTTTTGTTGACTTTCCCGGAGGTAGGAGAGAGGCCAGTCCGTGTTATAGACCCAGGACGCCAGCCTGTGAGGTAAGAGAGAGGCCAGTCCGTGTTCATAGACCCAGGACGCCAGACTCTGAGGTAGAAGAGAGGCCAGGCTCGCGCTCAGAGTTAGCCAGCTGAAGGCAAAATGAGAACGACCACTACAAACACGGTGGGATTGCTGGAGATCTGTTTTGTTGACTTTCCCGGAGATAGGAGAGAGAGCCCAGGACGCCAGACTCTGAGGTAGAAGAGAGGCCAGGTAGGAGAAAGGCCAGTCCGTGTTGTGTGCTACATCACAGCCTCACAGGTAGGGGAGAATGGCAGGATGTAGGAAAAGGCTGCGCAATAACAAGGGAAATGAGAAACAAGGCTCGGGTGTGGATAGAGGAGCAAGATCAAAGGAACGTAAACCCGAAGGGATGATAAAGACACAGGAGGGAACGTGCCGGAGGGCGAGGTGGAGGACAAAAGTGCGGAAAGTGTCAAGTAGAGGTGACGGATTTGGATGATGCACTTGCATGTGAGATATGTGATGATTGGATTCACATTGAATGTGATAATTTTACCTGAAGCTGTGTACGAGTTCATGAACGAGAACGAAGCAGGAAAACAGCTGAGTTACAACTGCAGTCGTTGTCAACGGGGAAGGTCAAGCTACATAATCCGCTTCAAAAGAATCAGTGAACAACTAAAAAAATGATAGGTAAACATCAAGTTTTGGAACATACAGTGGACGAGATGAGAGCCGATAGGGTTAAAAGGCAGGACAAGGAGAAGAATTTTTGAAGACCGACTGAGTCAAAATGGAGGCAAAATCATCCATTTAAATGAAGTGGTAGAAAGAAACTCGGAAGGCACCCATAGCCTGAGAATAGGCTCGGAACCTTGGAAGCAAAAATGATAAGCCTCGAGGATAAGATAGAGTCACATATCAAGGATAATGTAAGGGAAAGTTCGGGAGAATATTGCTGAAACTAAAAACCCAAAGGGTACAAGATAAAATGAAAGAACACTTTAGTTCATCATAAAAGGATGTTCTATTGGCTGAGGCAAGGAAAGTTATGAGAACTTTAAGAATGACACAAGCAAACAAGCAAGTGGGGATGAAGTGATTCAGCAAAAAACCCTCAACAATCCAGAGCAGATTAGATCGCAAGGACAATATAATTATGTATGACGTACAGGAGGAAATTCTGACGGGTATGAACTTACAAATCAGAAAGGAAAAAGAAAAGCATGAACAGAATGGTGTTTATTGAAATATGTAATGAGATTGGGTGACCTGTTATATAGTGATCTAATCCACATCAATAGAATTGGAAGATAAAATGGACTGGTTGATGACAAAGGTGAGGCAATAAGACAGGCCCCTACTTGTGAAAGTAAACAGTGGACTGAAAGAAAGGATCATGAGAAATGGATTTAGGTTAAAGCAAGCAAAGAAAGTGGTGTACAGACACGTTAGGGTGGCACAGACTTGTCAAGGAGGAGCATCACAATGACAAGACACTGGGGGAGGAAGCAAAAGCTAAAAATGAAGCTGAAAAGAACACAAAAAATTTTACATATCAGGGGAAATCCTTGGAGCACGAATACTAAGAGTGAAGAGGAGAGAGGTGAACCCGGAGCCAATAACACCCCGGGAGAATGGGGCAGAAGGAGGGGCCGCACAGCCCAACAGGAAACTACCCGGAAATAAAAATCACTTGAGGAGACGAGGACAGACCAAAAGACCCCACCCAGGCGAGAGAATACATGAAGTTTGGATGTATAAATGTGAGGGGTTGGGTGTGGTAAATATGAGGATGTATAAAGGGAATTGGAGTGAATGGAAATTGAACTAGTTGGGTGACTGAAACCCATTTAAGAGACGATGTACGAATGCATGATAGTGAGTATGAGATGATTGGAAAGGAGAAAGAAACAAGAGAAACTAGGAGGAGGGGTTGCCTTTCTTCTTAGAAAGGAAGGAAACCTTAAAGTAGATGAGATAGACGTGGGTAATAGTGCTATGAGTGAGGATGTTCTGGCTGCTAGAGTAGAATGTTTGGGTCAGAACGACAAGGAAAAAAAGTTTTATAGTGATTGTGGTATACATGACGGTTAAAGGTGATAAAAGCAGGGAGAGAGAATAGAATGAATTTACAACTTTATAAAGAAGATTTTTAGAGACCATGCCGGAGAGAGTGTGAGGGTTTTATGGGTGATATGAATGCACATCTGGGTATGCTAGGAGAGCAAATAAATCAAAATGGAGAAATGCTTGCTAAATTTATAGATGAGTTGGAGTTAGAAACCTGAATGAGACTGTGGCAGAGGGTCGAGTGACGTGGAATGCAAGAAACCAAGAGTGCAATTGATTATGTGTTGGTAAATGGCAAAATGCGAGAGAGTGTTTGCTCGAATGGGGATAGATGAAGGGAAAAATTGATATTGTGTCTGATCATAATATGCTTGTAGTGGACTGTATGATGTGGAATAAAAGTGAGCCAAAAGTAAGGACGGTGAAGAACAAATGGAGGTTGAGAGATGCAAAATGGGAAGATTTTCAATGTGTCTGAGTGAGATGTGGGACAGAGAAAGAGTACAG
Source organism: Chionoecetes opilio (assembly GCA_016584305.1). Classification (NCBI taxonomy): domain Eukaryota; kingdom Metazoa; phylum Arthropoda; class Malacostraca; order Decapoda; family Majidae; genus Chionoecetes; species Chionoecetes opilio. Next base: position 11,330 of record JACEEZ010017761.1, read on the forward strand.
GAGGTGAATGAGCTAAATAAGAGACTAAGGGAAAATGTGAGGAGCGCTGCACTTAAAAAAATAGGGTTTATTAGAACAAATGGAAGAAAGAGAGTGAAAAACCATGGTGGAATGAGGATATTAGCGAGGCAAGGAGGAACGAAAAAGGTTAAACAAGAAATGTAGAGGCTTAAAAAAAAGGAGGCAAGAAAGTGAAGAAGCGGAGGATGAATACCAGAATGCATGGGCAGAATATGTGAAACAGCAGCGACTAACAAAACGAAAGAAAAAGGATCGAAAGTTATTTTGGACAGCAGAAAGACCGATCCCTGAAGAGAAAGGACTTGCGGGTGGGCGTGAGTGGTACGATTCATGAGAGGGGAAAAGATGGCTGGGAATAAAGATGTGAAAGCTTGAAAGTAAATGCTGAATGTGTAACAGATGAGACAAAAATCAAAGAGGTTATAAAAACTTTGGGAAGACATAGGAGGCGTGGGTGAAATTTTTGGGACGTAAGACCAGAATGTATAACTTTTGGAAAGAAAAGATGCGGAAGAGTTGAATAAATTTGGATTAGCAGGGATGAAGTAGAGAAGTGGTAAGGAGGCAAAAGAATGAAAAAGCAGCAGGCCCGGATGAAATACCATATGAGATGTACAAGAATGGGGGTGAGGTGGTGATTGACAGAATGACTGCCCTTTTTTTAACCGTGTGTGGGAAGAAGAAAGGGTGCCTAGAAAATGGAATGAATGTAAGTGACCCTATTGCATAAAGGAGGATACAAGAGTAAGAGTGAATTGAAGAACTATAGACCAATACCCTAATGAATACAGTAGGTAAAGTTTTTTAGTGCAGTGTTGAAGGAAAGGTTGTGTAAATGGTTGGAGAAGCTATGGTGTTAGGTGAGGAGCAAAATGGTTTTCGAGTGGATAGGGGGGCAGAGGAAAAACATGTTTGTGGTGAATGAAAAAATTTGAAAAGAAGAAAGGGAGGGAAAGACACTGTACCTTGGGTTCCTAGACATTGAGAAAGCCTATGATAAGTAAACAGGAAATGTTATGCAAGGGTTTTGGAAAAGGTTGGGTTGAGCCAAAAGATATTGAACATATGAGAAGCATGTATGAAGACACTAGAGCAAAATATAGGCTAGGTAGTATAGAAACAGAATGGGTGAGGAGTGAGAGAGGTGTTAGGCAAGGATGCACTCTGTCCCAACCTTGTTTAGTCTGTATACTGAGGAACTGGCAGTAAGGATGAGAAGAATGGATGCAGGAGTGAGAGTAGGAAATGACAAAAAAAGCTTGTTAATGTATGCAGATGATATGGTATTTATGAGTGAGTCGGCCGGGGAAAACTCCAGAGGCCTGTTAGATGTGGTGAATGAGTTTTTTTTTGGGAGAGACTTTGGAGTAAAATTTAGCCGTGAAAAAAGTAAGGTGAGATAGAAAAATATAACGAGGATGACAGAAACGCTACATGGAGACAGGGAGAAAATGAATTAGAACAAACTAGTGAATACAAGTACCTAGGGATGTGCATGATTTCCCAAAATGGATGTGGAAAAGCAAAGGCTGAAAAGATCAGCCAGGCCAATCAGTGGGTTGGTCGACTTGGGAGTGTGGCAAGGATGAGGGAAAGCAAGTATGATGGTTGAGGGAAGTGTGGAAAAGTGTGGCTGTCCCAAGCATTATTTTATGGTATGGAGGTAAATTGCATGGAATGAGAGTGAAATAGAGATTTTGGAAGTGGGAAAAATAAAGTAGCAAGAATGGCACTGAATGCACCAGGTATGCAGCGACTGAAGGTTTAAGAGGTGACAGGGGATGGAGTACATTTAGGAGAGACATTCGAAAGCAACACTCAGTTTTAAAGATCAGACTGGAACGAGGGAGGACACAAGATTGGCACGAAAAGTTTATTTGTGGAGTGAATGTAGTAGTAAAGGGGGGAAGCGATGCCAAAAAATGGTAGAAAAAAGTGGATTGCGATTTTGGTGGATGTATCAACTGATAGATGAAAGACCGAATGTAATTGAATGGAGATGTTGAATGGTGATGAAGAAGGCCTTGAGTGGGATGTGAGAAAGTGGAAAACTGAGATCGATAGAGTAGTGAAGTATGTGGGGCTGAGTAAGTGGAAAAATGAGAGGGAGCAAAAAAAAAACACTAGAATGTATAAGGAGAAAGAGGTCCCAAACGTATGAAAGTGTGGAAATGAGGGAAACCCCGGGGGTGGCGACCTTCTCTTCCAACCCCAGAACACGTGCTTAGATGTAAATGCAAGGAACTACAGATGGTCCGAGTCAGGCAGCAAAGTGTGCCAATGTGTGCCCTGGGTGAGGATGAAAAGTGGAACATGTGATACTAGAATGTGAAAAGTATATAGCGGGGAGAGAATGGAAATGATGCGGGTGGTTTTTTACTGAAATGGGAGGTGACATAAAACGGGGGTGGTTGAAAGGACAGGAAGAGAATGGCTGTTTTACTGCTGGGACTGTGTGGTGAGACAAGTGGCCGGATGATTGAGACAGTGAAAGAGTTTTTGGAAAGAATGTGGTATATGAGAAATAGACAAAGACTCTACAGCCCTAAAACAAGAACAAGAACAAGACTACAGGAGCGGGCCGTTTTAAAGGCCTAGGGCCGGGATTCAGCAAACTTACCAGCGATACCCTGTTACGAGGTCGAAGTTACTAGCCCGCTACGAGAGATGGAAAAAACTGTATTCGGCAACGATATTGTAAGCATCTAGTAAGCTACGAGGTCCATTGCCGCTGGTAGCCACCAGAGGGGTCTCGTGTCGCGCAACAGCCAATCATCTCCACGCTTACATGATGCGTGTTGGGCTTACACGTGCTTTTGTTTACAAACAAATTTCATTTAAAGTTCATGTATGATACCTCCAAAATTTGTAGTAAATGATGTCTCAAGAGCTTTTTTTATCATTATTGTGCATCATAAAGGTTCGTTTTTGCACCCCCTGTCACCTGATACGAGTAATCTATTAACAAAAATCAGAACTTTTGCTGAAAAACACAACAAAATAGCCTGATATGATGTGTCCGTGTGTGATTCTACACATATGCAATGATTTCTTCGTCTTTTTATCTGTAAAGGATCTGGCACATTCACCTTTTTAGGCATTAAATCAATCAATCAATTATCTGTCAAGGAGAAAAAGTGGAGAAATTTGGCTAATATTTGTGTATGTATAACATGACCAGTGGGTTTTGTTTGTTTGTTTGGTTAGAGGATAATGCCTCAGATCCATAGTGATCTACCGCTGCAGCATTAGTGTTGGGGGAAGCCACCACCCCGGGAGGGGGGGTCACAAACCCCGGCTAACACCCGTTACCCATTCACTTTGCTGGGGGTGGGCAGGGGCTCGGTTTTAAGAAAAAACCCCCCTGGATTTAAAATTTTTTTTTCACCTTCTACTGTTATTTATAGGTCTGCAAAACGAGTGTGAAAGGGTAGGCTATTTGGTACCTGGAACTGTCGCCCCATAAGAATTCTCGCCGGGCGTGGCGGATGTTCCAATTTTCATGTGGCGTGTGGGTTCCTATTTCTGGCGACAATTCTAGTTCTTGATCTTGAGTTAGGTTATGTGGTTTTGGTTAGGTTGGCTAGTTGACCAATATTTAAGGTTAGGTTAGTGAACGGTTCTTACCAGTGAACTGTCGCCGAAAATTTCCAGTCGGCGAGTGTTCCCCGGTCGGCGAGAGTTTCGGTTGGCGTTTTTGGCGAGAGTTTCTATCGGCGACAGTTCCATAAAACCCGGGTATATGGTGCAGTTTAAACCAATACACAATCGGTGGTGGTTTTTACTGAACGTTTCGTTTTTTATAAAAAGGAGTAATTTACACCTACAACAGCCCTCGGAAATTAAGGTATTATTCTAGGTTTGCCCATACTCCCCCTCACCCACAAATCAGGCTTGGGGACCTGGGGAATGCGGGTATTTGGTTTTGATAAAAAAAATATGCAATGCAACCACATAGTTTTGAGTTAGGAGTTTCAAAAAAATTCCTAATCTAGGGAAATGTATTGGATTTCTTCGAGTCCAGAGACGTGAACCTGACGATCCTCACAAATGATGACCGAAGTGTCGAGAAACCCCCTCCCAAACCCTCGCTAGGAGGTTAGGTTTTGATTTGGTTAGGCTAGGATAAGTTAATTTGGTTTAGATTTTGGTTAGGTTAGCTTTAGTTAGGTTAGCTTAGGTTAGGTTATCGGTGGGTCAAACCCCCAGCTAGGTTAGGTTAAATTTGGCTACGTTAGGTTAATTTTGGTTGCAAATTTCTCTAGATATAAGGAAATTACCCTAGATCTAGGGAATTTTAGCCCCCCTACACAACCTCTTAAAATTTCGTGTTTTCCGACGCATAATTTTGTTCCCCTCCCGAAAACCCGTATTCCCACAGGTCCCCAAACTTGTTTGGGGGAAGTGGGGGAGTATGGGCAAACACTAAAAAATTTAACCGAAATTAAAAATAACTCAAGGGGAAACTGGGAAGGGCGAAAACCCTCCCACTGAGGTTAGGTTACGTGATCAATGCCCAGGTTAGGTTAGTTAACTAGCAGGAGGTTCTGGCGCACCCCCCCCGCCCCCACAGTTGTCAGGAGAGTATTGGGTTATAATGGACGAGAACTGCGCGGTTGCTACCGCCGTTACTACTTATGTTTTCTGTATTATTTTTTGTTCAGTATGCTGCGCAGTTTTTTTAAACAACTTCCGGATAACCTTCAAAACTTATTTTACATATTGTGAAATTATATAGCCCCCTAACCCTTTAGGTTAGGTTAAGGTTCGGTGAGTTTAATAATCCCCCAGGGGGCCGAGGGGGAGGGTTTGGTTCAGTTCGGGTTTAAGGTAATAATGGTCCCGGCAGGGCGGTGCCGAGCTAGGGTTCTCTGTATAATAATATTCTAGGGAGAGCGGATCACTCGGGGGGCTGGCGAATGCGGGGGGGGAATCACTTGTTTCCGTACAATTCCATTACTTCTCTGTTTTCTGAGACACTGCTTATTATTTCCTGGGCCAAGTTTTAGTGCTTTTCTGAATGAGATACATTGTTATCAATGGAAAACGTAAGGTTTTGGTGACAAAAAAAAAAAAAAAAAATGGATTTTCCGGAAATAAGAATATCTGAAAAAGCACTATTTTAGGCAAAGAAAAAATAGTCAGTGTCTAAGAAAATGCCGGCGCAGTCTCGTTCATTTTATCTTACTTTGAAATCGAAAAAAAACTATGATCACTAGTTTTTACAGGGGGGGTCTAGAGGGTAAAAAAAAATCTAGTGATTGTCATGAAAAACAAAGGTCAGATTCTCTTAAAAAAGCATATTCTATCAGAAAAATATTTGTTTCGTCTGAAAATTTGGGGAGGGTCACTGTAACGAATCTTTTCCCATAGTTTTAACAGTTGTTAGGTTTGAGGTATTTAGGGTAAATAAAAAATGCGCAAGGGGGCCTTGGGAAATAGTTCTTCCACCGTGTATGAAGTGTATTTGGAAGGGAATTACTCAAAATGTCTAACATATAATGAAATCATAATGGCATTGTCAGTGACGTAACCACAAAGTTGCAAAGGAGAGGGTGGGGTGGGTGCAAGGTAAATGTTTTCTGTGTAGCCCATGATTTTGGCAAGCGCAGAGAGCCCGTACAGCTAAGGGGGGTCATGATCGTTGTGAGGCCATACAGAATCGGTATACGACAAAAATTTAGCATATTCTAAATTCAATTTTATGTACTCCGAGTCGCTGAGTTATGATTCAGTAACTTTCCCAAAAACCTTGTACGTACAACTAAAATTCAAACGCTTACATTTCGATTAAACAACTTTACAACTATAATATACTAATAATATTAAAATTCAAAATGATGATTTAAACACTGTAGTAGTCTCACTTTTATTACAAACAGGAAAAGACAAGACATATCCAACATAATGTTCTTGCTGATAATTAAGTTGAAATAGTTGAAGCAGTTATTAGAATAGCAGTGGATGAAATAAGAAAAGTGATATTTTTGAAATACCACTGAGTATAGTACATAAGTACTAGATTCAGGTATGCATTACTTAAGTTGGATTTCAAACCTGTTTTTGTTGTCAGCTATTATGGAGTATGGGGAATTTAAGTAATCTAACTGAGAGCAACAGTGTCACTTAACACACTGGAATGATTCACTAGCAAAGAGTGCAGGGCAAACCCAAAACTTGAGTGTGGATTGGAAATTCTACAGTCCTATTGGTGGGTCTGGAAAGCTGTGGCCCAAACTCCTCACAGAGCTGCAGGATCTCATGGCAGGGTAGGTGGTAATACCGTAGGTGGTGGTTTTTCACTGACATCTAGACTCTAGAGGATCAAGCCGATCTCTGAAGACCCTTTCCCAAATGCAGCCTGTGTGTTTTCCCTGCCCACAAGAATTCCCTGATAGCTGAAAAAAGTTATTATTTTTAATAGGTATGTTTTTATATGGCAGGTTTTAGTTAGATGCACGAACAGTTCCTAAGAAAAAAAACCCAAGGTTATGGGAAAATTTTAAAAAACTTGAATGAGAATTATTAAACCTGAATATTTAATATCCCTACATTACCAATTATCACTCACCTATCCTATCACTTCCCTATCTAAGATGTCTTCCCCCATTGCTTTTTTAACCTAAATAGTTAAAAGTAATTTATAGGGTAAGAATTTCACTACTATATATTTTATTTTAGTGTGGGTTTTGCATATTATACTACTATATAAGTTAGCTAGGTTGCGTATGAATGCTAATACGGTATAGTTAATTGTTACTGGTGGGCGAGACATTCATTCTTAAAACCGATAAATTTCCCCACTCTTGCTCACCACCTATAATCAACAAGCAATTTTAAAACCTATGGACTGGCCTACTTGATCTTATCTTATGTTTGGTTTGATGAAACAAAAAAATTTATCCGGGTTGATTTCCTTTTCTTTCTCCACTTACGTCTTTATTAATTATTATTTTAGATGATGAGAACCCATTATCTACCGTTATTTTCTATTATTAAGTGAAAAAAAAGGGTTAGTTTATGGTCCCCTAAAAGCCCGTTCACATCTCCACGACAGGACTTGCTCCAGTCAATCCAGTCGGTGCCGACTGCAGCCCATTTTGCGGGGGCTGAAGCTCCAAAATTAGCGTGGTTGGCTCGGATTTACCCGAGCCAACCACGTAACCCGTAACCTTACCATATCTAACCTAACCATACCTATACCTAACTTAACCTTTACCTAACTAAAAGAAAAAAAGTATTTTGCGACAGAAACGGTTAGCAAAATAATCCAAAACACATAAAAACTCACCCGAAAAAAAATAGTTTCGTACACCAAAGTGAATTTGTTTTTCATCTGGAATAATACCGGAGGAACTAACCTAACTCTAATATACTTGAAATGAACTTGAGAAAGGTAACCCCCCCCCCCCCCCAAAAAAAAAACCCAGCTGGTGTTACACAATAATAATCCATAAAAAAGAGTTTTCCACATTTCCCTCAGTAATGTGGTTTTTTACTGAAGAAATTTAAAGTTTTATCTATCCATAACCAGCAGTATTTCCACTTGTAATAAACATTGGGAAATATGCAGTTTTTAACCAAGACTCCCTATTGTACTCTCCTGACATAAAAGCCAGACCCCCATTCCCAGACCCCGGTAATAATGGACGAGGACTTCGCGTTTGTTTTTTAGAGACACCGACTAATTTTTAATGGCCTACATAGGTGCTTTTTTTTAAAGGAGATAGTTTTTTTTTTCCCGGAAACCCATATTTAAATTTTTTTTTTAATTCATCACAGAATTTTATGGTCGCCCCTTCCATTAAAAAAACTATCTCCATCAGATAAAGCACTAAAAATTGGCCCTCAGTCAGGGTCTCAGATAACAGGGAAGTACTGAATAGACATAAAAACCTAACCTTATAGGTTTTAATGAAACCTAACCTAACCTTAACCACTACGTAACCTAAACCCAACTTTTAGGTTTTTAAACCTTAACCATAACCTTAACCTTTTTAAAACATTAAAATTCGGTGATGAATTTTTTTTATAATGGGTTTCCGGAAAATAAAACTACATATCTCCATTAGAAAAAGCACCTATTGTAGGCCAGGAAAAATTAGTCGGTGTCTCTGAAAATGACCGCGAAGTTCTCGTCCATTATAACCCTACTCTTGCAAAAACATAAATGATCACAAATTAGTATTCACCATCAGAACTTACCTATTACCTTTTTCTAATAGCTGTAACTAATCCTTCCCCTCACACTTTCTTACAAATCCCTTCAGTTTCCCCGCCTTTTAAAACTATTTATAGTGTCACAAGGCTTCCCTTTCTCTGATCAGTGTCCATTCCTCGGCTGCCGTTTTATACTCTCGCCGACGTGGTTTAAACTAACCTAACCTGGACATTGGCACCTATCTTAACCTAAATGATCAAGCTATTGCTGGTATTTCATCCCTGGATGCAGAAACACGGGTAAACCTGATTAAATGTATATATTGGGGCCTGTAATATCAAGAATTGGAACACTCAACGACGGCGGCGAGTGTTCCGATCGGCGACAGTTCCAGGTACCCGGCTGCCTATCTTAAAAAGTCTTGAAGGACGTAGTTAATCATGCAACCTATGGATCTCTTTTTGTGGTACCTTAGTTACTACTTGGTGAGGTAATTAACAGATTAACCAACAACAAAAAACCCCTTTCGGAATACTGGAGAGATTTACGTAGCGATGGGCAGGAGTGGATAGACGTGGTGGGACCGTGGGATTAGTGACCCTGATCCATGACTCCTGACCTGAAATAGGGTTAACATAAATCACAGGAGGTGAATTTGATGCGAGGGTTAACACAGGCGATGTTGGAGACTTACGGCGGTAACGCGCTGCACTTTCGGTGCTGTGGGCTGTTGTTTTATCATATTTTATATATTCTAGACACTGGACAAGATGTGTAATGACGATCTTACTGCCTGACACATGTTGCCAGCCCCACCAGCCACCCACCCTCAGGCCCGACCCATGTTGTCAGCCGCCAACACACCACACCTGCCTGCCACATGTTGCCAGCCCCACCACACCACGATCATATGAACTGTGGCAGTGTGGAACATCAGACGTGCTTAAAATGACGACACAATACGCCGACAAGGAACAATCACAGGGTAACTTATAGGTCCATTGCACGGCCTGTTGCACTATTTCGGTTATTAGTATACATGTCCCTTTCTCTTGCAACAATAAAATGATCACAAATTAGTATTCACTATCAGAACTTACCTATATAAGTAGCTAGATGATGAAATCAGCTACAGGAGAGGTGTTCCTTTCCCCCTAAATGTCTGGTAAACCTTCTGGTAAGCCGCTACTAGACACAGGACCAAATCGTAGGTTACGAGGATACTTGCAATATCGTAAGTGTTTGCTGAATAGGGTCGTGCCATGTGCAGGGAAGTACGAGGAAATTTACCAGAGTCTTACCTCGTAAATGGTTTGCTGAATCCAGCTGCTGGCCTAGGAAGAAAAGGCCACCTGTAACATCAAGATCAAGATCAAGTGTCCACGCTTCCACGCCCTCCGTGTGTTAGTTGTCCACTCTCAACTCCTGGCCCTGAACGTGGCCACCCTTGCCCTGGCCACCCTGCTGGCGTCCCCCCCTCACGGCAACACGCTGTCCTCCGCCTCACCTGTGCCTTCCTCAAGAAGACAGGTCAGCTGCCACGCCTGTGATAGCGTCATAGGACATCGCCAGGGCTCATAGGATCCATCCTGGAATCCTCGCAGCCCCAAACAGCAACATTGGCGCCTAAAAGAAGCATAAAGTGAGGTAAGACCCTTGACCTGCTGGGCGGCGTTTAGGGAACTGTCGCCGATGGGAATTTTTTTGGTCAATTGGTACTTTCAACCAGTAATTGAGTACGAGGTCAAAAGTACTCTTTCCACATGCATTTTTATGTGTTAAGAATAATGGTCACATTAAAAATGGTCGGAAATGCTCATTTTGCAGTTAGTTTTGTAGTTAGGGTAGTTTTGGTGGTAACATTCTAGTGTTTGCCCATACTCTCCCACTTCCCCCAAACAAGTTTGGGGACCTGTGGGAATGCGGCGTTTTCGGGTGGGGAACAAATAATGCGTTCCGCTTGCCTCGCCCTGCCGGGAAGATTATTACCCTAACCAAACCTCTTCAAGGGGTGGCTTCGTCCTCCTCGCCCCCCCGGCGAGATTATTAACCTAACCGAACCTTAACCTAACCTCCTAAAGGCTGGGGGCCTCTGGAAGGGGAGGGTGTCTGTATGCACTGTTAGACAACTATATCATTTCTACAATATGTATATAAGTTTAAAAGGTTACGCGGAAGTGGATTAACACTGCAGAATATCCTGAGCAAAAAATACTATGTATAGAAAATGTAAGTGGTAACGGCGGCAGCGACCGCGCAGTTCTCGTCCATTATAACCAGTTATTTTTGGGGGAATATTGAGTTATTATTTTGTACTTTGTAGTTATTATTGATGACTTATTATTGTTTCCCTACTTGTTTTCTTTATCGGGCGACGACGACGGCGGGAGGACACTCAGAACATAAACACTAGCTGGCGATCTTAGTGTAGCCCATTACCAACGTCACCACTCCCTTCTATATTTGTATTTTGTTCATTTATAGCCATAATATGACACAGATGTAGACACACAATGACACAGACTCTCCAGATAGCCCCTTCTAACTGTCCTGAAATCATGGATGTAGAAATGTAAGTATTAACGCCACCACACGTCTGTAAATAAAAAAGAAACGTTGTCCTGGCGACTTAAGTGTTATCTACGGTAGAGATATGTCTGAAAGGAACAATTAAAACATATGCAGGACTATTTCAAAGGAGGAGAAATGAGAACTTTTTTTTTTTTTTCTTTTTTTTCCGTTGTTTTTTACGTTGAAGCCTATAGCGCCTGTAGGCTACTATGTTTTATCCTTGAGGGGTCACGTGGTTGGCCCTGCACATTCTGGAGGGTCGTGATGGTTGTCCCTCAGCCCGTTGGTGGCGCAGGCTGGATTGTTATAGTGACCCCTGTGGTCTATAGGTGAAGGTCCGTGTGAGAGTGTTGGGGGGACAGTGTGTGGGGGGGGATGGGAGGGTGGTGTAAAGTACAGTCAAGGAGGAGGGAAGGAATAGAGAAATCAGCAATAAGGCAGGAAAGATGCATGGACAGGAAAAGGAAAAAGAAAGACGTGTATAAAAGACAGGTGTGTGTGTGTGTGTGTGTGTAATGCACAAAGGTGGGCGCGCCGCTGAATTTTGGTACTTGCGCCCGCGTCCCTGCGCCGGCGGCGATGCCCACCTGCACCCGCGCCGCTGCGCCGCTATTTTCGGCCCCTGCAGTTGCGCCGTGCGCCGCTATTAACCCTTTCACGCACGAAAAGTTTAATAAGTTTTTCCGTCCACTGCAACATCCGTCTTATGCTCCCTAAGGGGCCCCGCGAAATGGCCAGACTGTGCGGCGAATTATTTGTTTACTTTATCAATTTCACCAACGTGTATTCTTTTTTCCTGGCATTATGAGATGCCAGGAAATATCATTGGTTTTGCAAGAGATTATTCTGCCTTATGAAAGAATAAAATAACAAGAAATGCAAATACAGGAGAACCTAACACCAATAAAGGTGGAACCTAACTGCTTGTATCTTCGGGACCGACAGTATAGGAGAACCTCATTTAACCGGCATTCAAAACAACGGCACTAATCGACCCAGGCATTTTTTTTTTTTTTTTTCTTTTCTTTTCTCCGGGCCTCCAGCAGGGAGGACCACGGGCTAGCTTGAGCCCGTGGTCCTGATCCTGTGAAAAAAGAGAGGAGTGTGTTCGTGGTGCTGGCGTGCGACACGAGGACTGGCTTGTCCATCCTGACGAGGAGTGCGGGGTAGAAAGGGGCACTCGGCAGGATAACCCAGGCATTAATTAGGTATAATTATTTAAAAAATTTGAAAAAATTTTGGCAGAAATTTATTTCAAATTGGGGGCGGGTAGCAGGGTTGGCAACCCTTTCATCCCTTTCACTGGTAAACTCTGGAACTCTCTTCCTGTTTCTATTTTTCCACTTTCCTATGACTAACATCTTTTCAAAAGAAGAGTAACAAGACACCTCCCAAACTAAATTGGCTCACCCCTCTTATTTATTTTATTCTCTTACTGTCTTCTTTATAGGGACTGGCAACTAAGCGGGCTTTGTGTTTCCCATTTTTGTTGTGCCCTTGGCCAGTTCCTTGTGATGTAAGAAAAGAAAAAAATAATTTATTGGGATTTTGGGCGATTCCATAAGAGTAACTCTCAAAACAACGGCAAAATGAGTTATCCGGCATGCGCTCCCCCCCCGAGGGTGCCGGATAAACGAGGTTTTCCTGTAATTAGTGGAATTTACCGACTCCGAAAAAATATTGGGTAAAGAGAAATAAGAAATACTTACGTTCACCACTTCGTAGCTCGAAACTTCCTGAGTCAACTTTTTATGGTATATATGCCAATAAAAGTGGATTTTTATGAGGATTCCATCGCTACCATTATAATTTTCATATGGCCATTATGGCCAGCTCGGGACACGTTTTAAAGGGACAACAATCCGCCCGCACAGGCTGCCTGCTGAGTGGAAACAGACACACAAACCCCTATCATTTCACATCCACTCACACGAGAGAGTTGACAAATTGTTTATTTTATAGGTCTAGGCTGGATCTTTGACGCAGAACATTTTGACGCAATTCTGATAAATACTTTATTTTTGGCAAATTTTTTACTGTTTTTTGACACAATTCGCGTCAAAAGCTCAGATTGCAGACGGGCCCGTTATGACGCGATCGCGTCACCGTGCGTGAAAGGGTTAATTAAGTATGCCTATACAAAAACTGTGTGCAGTGCCAAAGTTTCTACCTATTTAGCCCCCCCAAAACAGTTACTTTTACTAATGTACATATATGGTTAGTATAATTACTTATAATACTACACGTAACAGTACACATGTGTTTGCCGCGTCGGATTCTTAGGTCCTCTTTTAGCGCTCGCTAAAGCTGGGCAGCGGCGCCGATTTTTTACTTGCGCCGCACGCCTTTCTCGTCGGTTTTTAAGGGGGCGCAGCGGCGCAATTTGCGGCGCACCTGCCCACGACTGGTAATGCCAGTATTCTGGAGATGTGTAATGTCTTAAGAACAATTTATTTCTTTATTCTAGGCTCGGTGAGCATAGGTACAGGTGGTTAGAGGGTGAGTTTTATTCCTTGTAACAGATCTCTTATGTTCTTTCTCTCCTCCCCCCTTCCTTCCTCTTCCATCATGCGTTCTCCCCCCTCCCGTAAAACCAACTCAAACCAGTTATCTCTGCAGACATTTAAATTCGCGGGATTTGTTTTCTCATAAAACAAATGACAACGAGATTCAAGAACAACGTTAATCTATGAATCAACAACATTCAATTCTTAGGGTATTTGAGGATTCAGAGTAAAGACCTTCCGTAAGCCCCGGACATCAGAAATTGTCCGCGATAACGCAAAAATTATACGCGTCCTTTTTATCGCAGAATGTTCTAGAAGAAATTCTACCCTGGGAAAATAGTGCGAAAGTTTAATTCGGTTTTGAGTTAATAAAGAGTTAAATTGTTCTTTTCTGTCAAAAAAATTTTCATCGATTGACAGACTTTATTACACTTTGTCAAAAATTACTTTTTACCTTCATAATCTCACTCGGTTAGTAATCATTCCATGTCGATATTATTAAGTCATGAAGTGTATCCTTCGAACACTTGCTTTTTCCCGCTCGCGGAGGGCCACACCGCGCCACTCTCAAGCCACAAGGCTCATTCCACTCCAGGTCTCCATCCCAATCAGGTAGGTGCAGATTTTTCTCTCCCCACCCGTCCGTTAGATATTTTTTTGAAATTTCACATACTAAACAGTGACTTGTTTTACTAAGATACTCACGTATCAATCATTGCCGTATTAATTGATTCCCTCCAGGTCTCCATCCCAATCAGGTGAAACTCTCTACAAGTCATCTAGTTTCTGCCACATGGTAAACGCAGACCTACGCTACCCTTACATTCCCTCCCCATTTTCTCACTATTCATGCTGTTGTGTCTTTTTTTGTGTTAGTTTAATTGGAAAGGCTAGGAAACGCCATAATAGGTTGAGTGATTTCTCGTAGTGTGTGTTGGGGCGATGCGTTGTGTCCACCAGTAGCTCCGCGTAGGACTCGGAACTAATTCGTAGAACGATCAGTGTGTCTTCCAGCGGCCACTTGTCTTATGAAGGGACATTAAACAATTGAAACGGCGGAGTTGATACAGTCTTTCTCGACTGTGCGTGTCGTCCCGGTTACCAAATACAGTAAATTATCTCCTAATGTGTTAGCAAATTTAGATCCATTTACCTTCATATAATACGTCTTCCTAGTATTTTCCAATGTTCCATTAGTATATAGTGAGATCCTCCATGGAGACGTGTGTTTGTTATTAATAAACCTGAATTCTGAGTTGACTGGTTCTTATGTACGTACGTAGTTTAATCAACCCAGGTGGCATGCAAAGTGTGTTAAGGAAATACTTACTCACAGTCCTCTGAACTTAATTACGTGTTAACTCGGTAAAATATTCATGTGAAAATAAAAAACCCACGTTACTCTCTTGTCGATAAACATTAACATTCTGTTCAAGAGTTAGACTTTAAGGCTAAATCTTGAACTGGTGGCAGCTTACTTATAATATAATTATCCATCCCTTGTTGTCGTAGTAACACGGCTGGGTTTCATTGGAGGAGTAAAGTAATCATTATTTCCAGACCACAGTTTACGGCAACACATGTCTGTGTCTATAGGTGAAGGAAGGTTAGAGAAGAGATAGTGTGAAGGAGGCAAGTGACAAGCACAGCACCACAGGGAACAGTCTTCAGAATGTTCTTCTTTCTGTTTAGCGTCAGTTTTTCCCGTAATGTCTTATGAGGTTAGACGGCCGATGATACGCTTCCTACTATCTCTATCCATTGCCTCAACTTCTTCAATGCCCAATGCTGCCAGATCCTTTTCAACACACTGCCTCCCCTGTCTTCCTTTGGCCTGCCCGGTGGACGGCGACCTGGAACTTCCACTCTAACAGCTCTTCGTAATGCCTCACCACCTTCTCTCCTCTTTTCCCTGCCCAAACCTCCTCCATCTCCTTACTCTCACCTGGCACACCACTCACTGACACTTCAGTAACTACCGCACCTGTGATAGCATCATAGGACATCAAACCCGGGCTCATAGTGTTCCCCAAAGGGGTCCTCGCAGCCCTAAAACAACAACAAAGTGTCGTAATAGTCCGCGGCGGGGTAGTTGATATCGGCGGTTGCCGGACAGAGTAGGATAAACGTCCAGGGGTGGGTAATGGCCTCGAACTGTTGCGATTCCCGGACTTTTGAGGCTCCCGGACCAGTGCTCCCCCCTAATAGTCAGCAAAAACGAGGGTTTACTGTATATCAGAGGTTTGTTCGAAGGCAACACGGTGTTCGGATTATCCAAAATTTGGTGTAACGAGGTTCGGTTTATCGAGGGTTTACTGTACATTGCTATCAAGTCTCCTCTTTTTCTTCTTTCTTCCGATGATGGCAACCCCAATTTGTTCAGCCAGTGTGTGTGTGTGTGTGTGTGTGACGGTCAGGCAGTAAGGTAAGGCAATATTATTGAGGGTTGTTGTGTCTGATGTGCAAGGCTTGGCTACACTTGCCTGCATTGAAGGTCACGAGCCACTCACCATTCCACTCCTCCATGTAGAGTGGTGGCGTTGTGTTGCCTGAGTTTTGTGGGTTTTTAAAAGGACTTTAATACTTATTGTATCTTATGACCGATACAAAAACATCCCACCGCAAAACTACCAGTGTTGCTGGTAACTCCTATGGGGAGTTTATAACTGGTCAATGTTACTTGAATGATATTAATTGATTATGATTTTTCATTTGATTACAACTTGAATGGAGGATTTAACTTAGTCTTATGACTTCACTATGTGATTATTTGTATGAACACTTCTCACTGCGGAGGGGTACTGAAATGGGGGATGTATTTAAGGGGAAGGGGGAGGGGTTTAGGTTAAAGGAAACAGGACATGAGTTAAGGGGATGCTTTCCATCAGCTCAGGCGAGTAGTTCTCTGGGTTTCTCCCTGGGCGCGTTTGAATAATATTAAGATTAGATTTATCTTGGTAGTCGTGATTGATACGTGGAACCCATACCGAGTAAGGCTGACTCTTTTGGAAGTGTGGGGAATTACTGTCCTAAACAGAATAATCACCTGGGGTTTTTATAATAAAACACAAAAAACTATATTTGAAAAAATCACCTATTTATTTATACTGAAATAGTTTGTCTCTTGCTTGAGATCACATACAACATATAAGGGTTAATCCAACACCGGAAAAACTCTAAACGGATGTAAGAAAAAACCTTACAACCTGATAGGGAATTCTCCTGTGAAATGAAGCCCCAAGCTCTAATGAGCATAAAACTTCCTCAATGAATCATTTGTAGAATTACCACCTATGTCCGTATCAAACTGAGCACTATAGGTATACATTGAATATAATATATAGGAAAGAAAATGTGAGAGTAATGAGTTGTGTGGATTCACAAGACCATGTGGTCTGGAGAGGAAAGGGGTGGGACAAACCCCCCTCGAAGCCTCTCTCTCTACGGGAAGGATGGTTGAGATCGTTAATAATCCTTATAAGGATGGGCAGGCCTCCTTTACGTTAGCGAAAAATAACGTCGATACCCATATTTGAAAATATAGATAAAAATATGATAACAAGGAAAGGGGGGGGGGGGGGGGGAAAAAGGAGCGTAACGTCGGGCGACTTACCTACGGGAAGGATGGGGTTGAGACTGCCGTCTCACGGCTTTGTCATGGCCCTCGGCATAAAAGGGGAGTTGTTTGAATGGTCTAGACGTGACCTCAAATGAAGAGCTTATAATCCCGAAAAACTAATTAATAATGAAACTCGTGTACCTAAGAAAAGGCTGCCTATAATACAGACCTGTTACTTTGATATAGAAGAATTAATATTTTTAATCTTATATCCCAGAAGGGTGTGATTACTTTTTTTCCATGTTTAAAAAAAAGGGGCCCGAAAAAGCCCCGTGGATGGTGAGGTGTTATGCCATATTTGCCTTGTTGCCAAAATTTGAGCACCTCTAGGGGTCAACGGGTCCCTAAAGAGGTCATCAAAATTTTGGCATGACCTCGGAAAATGACCCTAAAAAGATCCAAACTTCAATGCCCTAAAATTCTTTATTTATAAACTTAGAGAGATGGTTTTTTTAATATCTTTTTACTCAAGTATGAGTTCTCTGAATCATTCTAGGTTTACAGAATTAACTTACATCAATAACTAAAAAAAAGGGCACAAAATTTGAATTTTGACCACTTGGACCGTGACCTTGAAGTTCATTCGCGACAAAAAAAAATCATTTAGTCAAATTGAAGCTTTGTATGTTTACTTCAAAAATAACATTTAAAAAAAAATTGTGTCTTATTTACATAGGTAAGCCTGTACAGGTTGTCCCCAAAGCGGCCGAAAGACAAATATGTTTATGCCTATATTTCGGACCATGTTTTTTCTATTTTTTATATACCAACATTTTAGCTATGGAAAAATTAGTTTTAGCACAGATAATGAATATTAATACAAATAAATAAGAAAAATTATGTTTGTAGAAGTGTTTTTAAACATTTTTATTCAATTGATTTTTGAACTAATGAAGAAATTGTTTAGTAAAATAGTTAAGCTCATAAAAATTTTAAATTAAATGAAAATAAATTAATAAATTTTTGTTTTAAAAGTACTTTTCAATTCAATCATGTGTGTTACCAGGATATGCGGTACGAGGAAACCAACTCAACTGCACCCAACCTACTCTTTCCCCAAACCACCACGGTCCATTTATAATGAGATTTTGGATTAAATTAAATTTTATTAATTAATGAGATATAAAGTTATTCTATATTTGTAGGTAGGTACATTTTGTCCCCCCAATTCAAGGAGCCAGGAGAAATTCGTTAATTGCTTCAAGCTTAATGAAAATGGAAGAAGCTGAGCAGAAAAATTTTTTGTCAATTACAAAAATAAACACTTCAAAAGGGATTTGTTAAACATGTTAAAAAAAAAAAATTTTGAGGCTTCTTATACAGGAGGACCCGTTGACCCTTAGAGTGCTCAAATTTTGCACAAGGCATAATTATGGCAGCAACACTCATAACATGCTGCCAAATTAAGCAAAATCGGAGTTGGTGAGGTTGTTTTAATTTGTCATTTTGGGGGCCACCTTGTCCTGGAAGGCCCCCAGTGTGTGTGTGTGTGTGTGACCCCCCCCCCGGTTTCAGGCCAGTAAGTAAGGCAAATGTTATTGAGGGTGTTGTTGTCTTGATGTGCAAGGCTGGCTTACACTTGCCGCATTGAAGGTCACGAGCACTCACCACTCCACTCCTCCATGTATGAGTGGGGCGTGAGGCTCTGTGCGGGCCTTATATACTCCTGGCTGGAAGCACTGGCCTAGGTGGTTAGCTGGAAGGGGAAGCAGGAAGTACCCTTAAAGGAAGCGTTTCCCTGCTTGCGTGCTGACGGCTCAATGTTACAGGTGCTGAGGTGAAGAGTCCAGGTCGGTGCCCACGCCAGGACTTCTCCCGGCTTCCCTTGTTAAGGAACGCTTGTGGTTCATCCCCGGGGGCAGCTCGGCCAGCCTCCACCAGGGTTCCTGCGACCAGCTGAAGGCTCCCACACAGGTGTGGCTGGGCAGAAGTAGTGCTGCAATGGTATGGGCGTGAGAACCTACACTTGTATACCACTGTGGCAAAAGTGTTCTCCAGCAAAAGGCTGGCATTACATGCACACCTCCTTCACCCCATACACGCAAGACAGGGCTGAGGTGTGACCACTGTGGGAAAAGTGTTTCACTCAAAAGACTGATCCTTAGGGAGGCACATGTCCACCACACTGGTGTGAAGCTTTGGAGTGTCAAGAGGGTAGGGAAAACCTTTTACCCTCAAGAGCCATCTTAACACACACATGCTCACCCACACTGGTTTGTGAGAAACTTTGAATGTTCAAGAGTTGTAGGAAAACTTTTACCCTCCAAAGAGCACTCTTAACACACACATGCTCACCCACACTGGAGAGAGAAACTTTTGAGTGTAAGAGTTAGGAAAACTTTTACCCAAAGAGCCATACTAACACACACATGCTCACCCACACGGAAGAGAGAAAATTTGAGTGTCAAGAGTGTTAGGGAAAACTTTTACCCAAAAGAGCAATCTTAACACAAACATGCTCACCCACACTGGAGAGAGAAACTTTGAGTGTCAAGAGTGTATGGAAATACTTTACCCAAAAGCGCACTCTTATCACCACACATCCTTACCCACACTGGAGAAGGAGAAACTTTGAATGTCAAGAGTGTAGGAAAAAAACTTTACCCCTCAAGAGCCATCTTAACAAACACATCCCTTACCCACACTGGAGAAGAGGAAACTTTGCGTGTCAAAAAGAGTGTAGGAAAACTTTTACCCAAAAGAGCACTTTAACACACACATCTTACCCACCCACTGGTTGTTTGAGAAAACTTTGAGTGTCAGGAGTGTAGGAAACTTTGCCCACAAGAGCACTCTAACAAACACATTCCTTACCCACACTGGGAGAGAGAAACTTGGGAGTGTCAAGAGTTGTATGTGGAAAACTGTTTAACCCAAAAGAGCTAATCTTAACAACCCATACTACCCACACTGGAGATTGGGAGAAACTTTGAGTGTCAAGAGTGTAGGAAAACTTTTAACCCAACAGAGCAGCTCTTAACACACACTGCTCACCCCCACACTGGTTGAAAAGAAAGTACAAGTGTGATCATGTGGCAAGTGTTTATTATTAGCCAATAGAGGCTTGCCAGACATATACAACGGCACTTGTGAGGTGTTGTTGGGATTATACAATAAACACTAATGAATAATTGTGTCAGTGTTTTATTCACAGAATACAGAGAGAGTGAGAGGTGAAGAGGGTCATAATATCAACCATGTATCAGGCCTTTAAACATGTAGAGGCCTTTATTGATCATGGATTTGAGAAAGTGTGTATGAGGGGAGGGAGGATGCAATTATAAAACCCAACACACCGTAAGATCTTTTTACGCAATCTAACCACTTCCACATCTAACCACACTAATTGACCTCTACCCATAATTGGTATCTAATGAGGGTTGTTTTAGAATCTAACGAAACCCAGGGCGCGTCGGTTGCCCAGAAGAAGGGAGAGAGAAAAGAGTGAGGGAGGGGGGAGGAGGCAGAAGACAATTTCTTTAAAAGCAGACACTGGTCCCTTCATTTCTGCAAATCTTGAGAGAAAACAAATAGATATCGGGTTTGGCGTTTGGGGAATGTGGCCCCACTGTCAACAGCTGGAAGCCTCAGACGACTCCACCCAGGACTGCCAGGTGGCGGGGAACTCTGCCGTGGTTGTTTGAATAGACGCCTCCTGCAGATTTACAGGATGTGTCATCCTGTACGCAGGGATTACAGGACTCTGCCAAAGAGACTGCATCATCGGCAAAAAAACAAGATCAGTGATCTGTGTTGCCGAAGGGATGCTCCACAATCACTTTGCCCAATACCCCAGTCCATCACAAGTGTTGGAAAAGGGATGGAGCAAGGAGCACCCTTGCCTCACTCTGTATTAACAGGAAAGAGGCTGCATACACCTTCCCCACACTCACAGCACTCAGTCCCAGAGTACAGAGCCAGTCATCAAACCATATCCTTGCAGGAATCATGGAGCATGCATGGCTGTGTGCAAACAGGAAAATAAAGAGGATGAGTGGAAGGAGAAAGGGAAGAAGAATGGCTGGAGGGGAATGAGTTGAAGAAATCAACACTGGAATGGTACAGGAGATAAGGAAGAAGGACCAGCCACGGATATGAAAGTTTTCATGATGGTGGCATGGAGGGGATTTTACTTTTCAGAGCCAGGACAAAGTCACTGTAGGTAATAGTCGTATGTGTAGATGGAAGAATGGTGGCAGCAAGGGTGTGTGATGTGTGTGACAGGAGTGGATTTTTAAACTGTGGAGCCCTTGATTGCTGGAATGTGAACGGTATTGAGTAGGCTAGAACAAAGATGTTATAGGTATTGGTTAGGAGAGGTCGGAGTAGAAGAAGGAGAGAGAGAGAGACAGGAGTGTGGATAGGCAGATGGAGTACCTGCTGGGGTTGTTGCTGAGTGGAGAAGTGGACAGTCGTAGTGGCTGAAAAGTTTACAACAAATTCTTGGAGAATTCCTTGGTGTACAATTATTCCGCCGACTTTACGACGTACGCAACTTACGATGTTCGACTTTACGGGACCGGCGGAAATGCTGATAATTGTGAAAGAAAAACAAAATAACATATTATTTTTTATTTACACATTTGTGCCTTTAGCGCCTGTAGGCAGTGACTAAGGGCCCGGATGGTAGGCCCTGAAGGTTCACTTTAGAGCTGTGATGGTTGCCCTCGCCCATGGCATCGCAGACAGGATTTTATAGTGATGCCTGTGGATTAGAGGCCTCATGCCGCCCCCTGTGTCCACTGAGATGCACTCGCAATCGGAAGGTAGAGTTAATGAGGCAGGACATGTGGGGTTGTTCCTTAGGCCACTCGACGTGCAGAAAGATTTTGGTTTTCTCATCGAGGATCCAAAACTCTTGTGATACATGGTTTAGAACATTAATGTGGAATATATCACCAACCACCCTCTCAATAATTGGCAGAGCAGAGTGGTGGGTTTTGTTCCCCCCCCCTTAGTGGGGAGGTATTGTCCGCTCATCATAGGGGGTGCGTAGGGATGTATATTATAATAATTATAATGGTGATAGGTATTTAATTAAGGTAATTTAAGTAAATGATAAGTACTAGGATCTTATTAAATGAAACATTCCAGTAGTATTAAGCATTGGCACCTTATATAATTAACACCTTGATGCAGCGACTGGCTATTGGTTGGTCGTCATAATCTTTGCTCCTATCCTGCGTGTATACGTAGGCCAAGGTAATTGGTTAGCGGTGGCCGCCGCCACCGACGATTGCCCACGTATAGGTAGGCACCGGGCGGCCGATGCCCTGCCGCCCACGGGATTAGTTCACTCCAGACCCTTACGTTAATAACACCTTTGGGACTGTGCTTTCTGATTATTCTGCGAGAAGAACAAATTGTACATACGTTCATTTTGTACAGTATATACAGTGTAAATAATAGGACGTGTTTGTTTAAATACAACACAGGGATAACATCTCGCCGTGCGTCGCTGAATTAACTGGGTGTGATTAACCCTCATCTCGATGCCTCAATAACACCAAACACACAGCTCCGCCCTTCACTGCGGTCTGATCACGCTGAACCACTTTGAATAACAAACACCCAATTTACAGTAATTGAAACCCTACAACAATTTCAACCCTGGCTATCCACCGATAAGAATACTAGTTAGTTGACTAGTTGGGGTAGTGTGTCGGGATGAGATAGACGATGGGTTTTGTATAGGTAAGACCTCAAATTAAAATGTGCTTGTAGCATAAAATTTCTACAATGAATGAGGTGGGTTGAAAGGACAGGAAGAGAATGGATGTTATTGCTGCTGGGACTGTGTGGTGAGACAAGGGGACGGATGATTGAGGCAGTGAAAGAGTGTTTGTAAAGAATGTGGTGTATGAGAAATAGACAATAGATCGAGCTGCATGCTTGTATGATCTTTTATTTATGGGGTTTTTCCCTTTTGTTTGTGTTTTCTTTATACGGTACAGGAGCAGCTGGTTCAAAGGTCAGCCAGTAATTTTAAGATCAAGATCAAGGTCTCAGTCTGAGTTGAGGTGTTTGGTGGTGGACTCACAAGGACCAGGCGTGTCTACACTCATCCAACTAACAACGATTTTCTGAAGCCTGGGTTAAGCTAGCGGTAAGATGTTGTTTAAGAGCTTCTGTGGAGAGTGTAGGAAGGAGGTGAAGGGGAAAGTCAAGTCAGTGGCCTGTGAGATGTGCGACACATGGTTTCACACGGTGCGTGTAGGCCTAAAGGAGCCATTGAACATGAAGACGCTGAAGTGCCCAAATCTAGTGTTTCTATGCAAGGACAGGTGCCTGAAGAAGACAAGAGACTTCTGGATGAAGGAAGCAGGAGGAAGAAGGGACGAAGTAGGAAGTGAAGAGGAAGAGGAAATGGAGGGCGAAGCACTGACCCTAGAGGGTGCAGTGGGTGGGTCAGCGGTACAGACCACTACCACACAGCAGGAAGTAGGGATGAGTGAAGATCATACCTACTACAGGGAGGTCCCGTTATACGAGAATCCGATGATACGAGATGTGTAAATTAGGGTCTATTTTCAATATACGAGATCGAAAATCCAATGTTACGACATTCAAACTGGGGTGAGTAAAATTACCAAGTTATTTACTAAAGTAAATTACAAGTTATTTACTAAAATTATAAACATTTACTGACTACTGTATATGATTTTACCTAAGGTTGTACGATAATCAATCTGAAAATAGCGTGCAGACTGGCCAACGACTGCTCGAGACTGGTATTAGGAGTGGTAGGAAGTCTCCAGGCTCGCTTATTATTGTTTGGTATGCTATGAAATATCATTTCTCTAGGTGAATGTAGACATATGATTGCATTTGGATGGATATAATTCATATATATGAGAAAAGAGATGAAATACAAGCAAGGGACTCATCCACGTTTGGCAGCGCGGCCTTTGGCAGCAGCAGCAGCAGCATGAGCCGGCCCATGAAGCCCGTGAGGTGGATATCAACACCACTAGACCAAGGGAGATAGATGTCTTTGGTAATATTTAGTAGGGGAGCGAGAACCCCTTGAGGAATCCTATGATCCCTGGTGATATCCTATGGTGCTATCACAGGCGTGGGAGCTGACTGTCTTCTTCAGGAAGGCACAGGTGAGGCGGATGACGGCGGGTTTTTACTCAAAACAGTTTTGAGTGGCGGCTGGCCGCTAGAGCCGCCACCTCCTCCGCCACTGTAGGTTTGGACAGGCTTAAACTTCTTATTACTCGTTATTATACAACTTAGTGATTATGGTGAGATGTTATATACACGTGTCATTATCTAAATCAATGTATCACCGTGTGTCACCTTAAATAAGGGTGATTTAAAGATGTTATGAGGTGACTGCTGGGGCAGTGAGTGACTGAGAAATTCTTGCCGCGGCCCCACCGCCCCATAACACAAATATTCACTATTTCAACCCACATACACACCTTCTAACACTAACACTAGCAACACAGGCTTTTTACTTATATATCTTACTATCTGATACATTAAAACTCCTTAAAACGCAAGCATTCCGAATAAAACGAGAATTAGTTTGGGATGACGGGGACAGAGGGCGGAGAGGCAGTCTGGCATGCCATTCTTGCCCGGAAATATGTCTCGCTGACTTGTGATTGGTCGAGAAGTTTTAAAAACAGTTTGTCATTGGCTGGTGACTGATGATGAGCTTGATGACATCATTTATGTTTTATGTTTAATTAATGTGCAGTTATGTTATTTTGTTTGCTATTTTCTCTTTCAGAATGGTTTTTCTACAGTGTAGGTAATATAGACGCTGTGTGTTTGATGTGTTTGCTATAGTTTATTTTAGCTTGAAAAACATGTCTTTTTTTTTTTTTATAATTGATGGGGTCCTGGAACCAAACCTATATTTTACCATTAGTTATGTGTTTCGTTATACGAGATTTCGCTTTACGAGTATGCCAGGTGGAACCTAACTGCTCGTATCTTCGGGACCTCCCTGTATAGACAAGAACCAGACACGCAGCAGGAATTAGAGAACATGATTGTGGTGGACGAGGTGGAGGCGACCGAGGAAGCTGTGGCAACAGGGGAAGCGAGGTCGGGAGAAGGAGCCACGAGGGAGCTGAGCCCGCAGCCACAGAGGGGGGAGACAACAACCCGCTGGTGTGAACAGGGAGCCAGGCCCAAGGAACGGAGGCCCAGACAGCCCACGAGGGGGACGAGCCCCCAGCCGCAGAGAAGGGAGACACTGTCTGGTATTGGGGAAAGAGGAGCTGATGTCAGGGATAGGAGGCCAGAACAGTTAGCAGAGGAGCAGAGTCCCCAGCCGCAGAGGAGGACGACAACGGCGGCCATTAGGGAAAGAGGACCCATTGCAAGGAGGCCAGACCAGCCTGCAATGGAGCAGAGTCCCCAACCGCTGAGGAGGACGACTACGGCGGCCACCGGGGACCGAGGACCCAGTGCAAGGAGGCCAGACCAACCTGCAATGGAGCAGAGTCCCCAACCGCTGAGGAGGACGACTACGGCGGCCACCGGAGACCGAGGACCCAGTACAAGGAGGCCAGACCAGTCTGCAAGGGTGTCGGACGAAATGGGCCGTCGATACAAATGGGCCGCCCGTACAATCAAGCATAAAGGACGGGAGGGGGGGCGCGAGGGCGGCTATCGCCGCCCTCGCGGCGATCGCGGAAGGTGGGGGAGAGGGAGGAAGGCCTCAGTATATAAAGCGCGATTATTAACTTGGTCGTCATAATCATTTTGATCTGGAACAAATAATCATGGCTGACTCTCGAAAATCACGTGAATCAACCTGGCGAAAGTCTACCGTGTACATCACCGGAAACACATGAACGTGTGTAAACAAATAATATACAACGGTGATCTTCAAATTTCATAAAATAGTTAAGATCGATTTGTAGATGTCGATGTAAGCATCACTCTTCATTAAGATTAATTATGCTGTGACACCAACTGAAGCGTGCGCGCTCTGATTGCACCAGCAGTCACACCATCGAAAGCGTTCGCTCATACCATGTGAATGGTTGACGGTCCCTGTGAACAGAGAACAAAGACTGTAATTATAAGCATAAAGGACGGGAGGGGGTGCGCGAGGGCGGCGATAACCGCCCTCGCGCTCCCCCTCCCGTCCTTTATGCTTGATTATACGGGCGGCCCATTTGTATCGGCGGCCCATTTCGTCCGGGTCCTCTGCAAGGGAGCAGAGCCCAACCGCTGAGGAGGACGACTACGGCGGCCACCGTGGACCGAGGACCCAGTACAAGGAGGCCAGACCAGTCCCCAAGGGAGCAGAGTCCCCAACCGTGAGAAGGACGACTACGGCGGCCACCGGGGACAAGGAGCCAGGGCAGACATTCAGAAAGCGTTAAGGGCACAGTGTTTAGCTTAAACTAACTTCCTCTATTTGTACCCAACCCGAGAAGTCGTCGGCCGGGGGGTTTTTNGCCTAGTTCCTAGTCCACCGCGGCGACCCCGTATCCCACAATGCGTGACAAACGGACGTAGTTATGGGTAGGGTCCATTTCCTTAAAGCAGAACTGTCCCTCATTCTGCAAATCTTTGAGAAAAATCAATATCACGGTTGGGCGTTTGGGAATGTGGCCCCACTGTCAACAGCTGGAAGCCTCAGACGACGACACCCAGACTGCCAGGTTGGCGGGACTCTGCCATGGTGTTGAATAGCCGCCTCCTGCAGATTACAGGATGTGTCATCCTGTATGCAGGATTACAGGACTCTGCAAAGATGACTGCATCATCGGCAAAAACAAGATCAGTGATCTTGTGTTGCTGAGGGATGCTCCACAATCCCTTTGCCCAATACCCAGTCCATACAAGTGTTGAAAAGGGATGGAGCAAGGACGCACCCTTGCCTCACTCCTGTATTAACAGGAAAGAAGCTGGATACACCTTCCCCACACTTCACAGCACTCTCAGTCCCAGAGTACAGAGCAGTCATCAAACCAATAGTCCTTGCAGGAATCATGGGAGCATGCATGGCTGTGTGCAAAAGGGAAATAAATAGGAGAAGGGAAGGAAGAATGGCTGAGGGGAATGAGTGAGAAAGCAACACTGGAATGATACAGGAGAAAGGACCAGCCACGGTATGAAAATTTCTATGATGGTGGCTATGGAGGGGATTTACTTTTCAGAGCCAGGACAAAGTCACTGTAGGTAAATAGTCGTATGTGTAGATGGAAGAATGGTGGCAGCAAGACGTGTGTGATGTGTGTGACAGGAGTGGATTAAACTGTGGAGCACTTGATGCTGGAATGTGAACGGTATGAGTATGCTAGAACAAAGATGTTGGAGGTAGTGGTAGGAGAGGTCGGAGTAGAAGAATGGAGAGAGATGAGAGACAGGAGTGTGGATAGGCAGATGGAGTACCTGCTGGGGTTGTGTGCTGAGTGGAGGAGTGACAGTCGTGTGGCTGAAAGTTTACAACAATTCTTGGAGAATTCTTGGTGTACAACTATTCGCCGACTTACGACCCACGCAACTTACGACTGTTCGACTTTACGACCGGCGGTAAATGCTGATAATTGTGAAAAATATATTTATATATATATATATACGATATATTATATATATATATATATATATATTATATAATATATAAAATATATATATATATATATATATATAATATATATATACCTATATATATATATATATATATTATATATATATAATATATATATACATATAATATATATATATATATATTAATATATATGATATCATAGAAATTTTTATTTTTATTTTTTTTATTGTGCCTGTAGCGCCTGTAGCAGTGACTAAGGGCCCGGATGGTAGGCCCTGAAGGTTCACTTTAGAGCTGTGATGGTTGGCCCTCGCCCATGGCATCGCAGGCAGGATTTTTATAGTGATGCCTGTGATTAGAGGCTCATGCCGCCCCCCTGTGTCCACTGAGATGCACTCGCAATCGAAGGTAGAGTTAATGAGCAGGACATGTGGGTGTTCTTAGGCCACTCGACGGTGCAGAAAGATTTTGGTTTTCTCATCGGGGATCGAACTCTGTGATACCATGGTTATAACAATAATGTGGAAATTATCCACCAACCACCCTCTCAATAATTGGCAGAGTGGTGGTTTTGTTCCCCCCCTTGTGAGGGAGGTATTGTCCGCTCATCATAGGGGGTGCGTAGGGATGTACCGTATTTGCCTACGCATAAGACGCAGTTTTTTCCCTTAAAAAGGAATGCAAAGTTCACCCTGCGTCTAATGCGGCCATATTAGCGCATGAGAGGTCGGGCAGAGAATGCAGAACAGCCGGTGGTGTATTACTAAAGGGTCTGGAGTGATCTGTGTTGAGCAGTAGTCCACTGAGCACAAATTGGTAACTGTGTTATCAACAGTAATGCATAATACATAATACTAAGAAAAGGTTGGAGTTTAAGAGAAAATAAGAGCTGGGGCAACAAGGTAGCGATTGTTGCTGCCAAGATGGCCGTGTCAGATGTAAACATCATCCACCCCCCGCTGCTGCTCTCCATTGTAAAACGTCTGATATCTCAGGTCTGCCGCTTCACCTGGGATACTTCACTCGGCGACGCCCTCCGCGCACCCACCATGGGTCATTACCACTCAGACTCCTCCCCGCACCCATGGAAAAGACAAACATCCCTTGTGATCTTGATCTTGATCTTGATTTGGGAGTCACCCAGCAGATGCTGTCAGTGAAGCCTTTGGTCCGGCGTTCTCCCACACACGTAATCTGTTGGGACAGAAGCAAAACTAGGGATTTCTTTTTCCCCTCCTTCCTCTCTCTGCATCACATTCATACGGGGTCCCCCCTCACTGAGGGGCCCCCTGCCTCTCATGCTCTCTCCTACGTGCTCTCCAAGAGTTCTCCAAGAATTCTTTTACACTCAATCACACGACTGTCACTCCTCCACTCAGCACACAACCCCAGCAGGTACTCCATCTCCACTCTCCTGTCTCTCATCTCTCGCCATTCTTCCACTCCGACCTCTCCTACCACTACCTCCAACATCTTTGTTCTAGCATACTCATACCGTTCACATTCCAGCATCAAGTGCTCCACGGTTTCATCCACTCCTGTCACACACATCTCACACACCTTGCTGCCATCATTCTTCCATCTGTACATACGACTATTTACCTCCAGCGACTTTGTCCTGGCTCTGAAGAGTAGGTCCCCTCCATAGCCACCATCATAGAACCTTTCATACCGTGGCTGGTCCTTTCTCCTGTACCATTCCAGTGTTGATTTTTCACTCATTCCCCTCAGCCATTCTTCTTTTCCCTTTTCTTCCACTCTCCTATTTATTTCCTTTTTGCATACAGCCATACTCCCATGTCTCATCACTCCTGTCACAAACATTCCCAGTTCACCTGTCCATCTTTCCCGCATATTAGATGTCGCCTTAACTCGCATTCGACTCGGGCCACACAAGTTGTCACAACTTTTGGAAGGAGATGATAGAAGGGAGGCAGAAAATGGTGATAGAATCTTCGCTGGAATGAGTATTGTTGATAAATGGAATAGTGAAACAAAGAGTGTGTTAAAGTTTTATTTGAAGGAGTGTGAGCGGTGAGAGGGAGGTGTAGTATCTTGGGGAGTCTGTCTATACACACAAGGATGGAGAAAGGGCGTCGTGGCTTTGTTGTTTATTTGACAGCGAGTCATTGTACAACGTGGGGACAAGAGGTGCGCGGCAAAAATTGTCGATCCCGACAACGGTACCCTTCAACAATTACAACAATAACAACAATAACAACAAGGTAGAGATGGTTACCTTACAGTTTTACCTAAATATCTTCGTGAATTTTTGTTATTGGACAACCCCCGATTTCGAGGCCGAAACTTAGTCCTCCTGAATAGTTTTGATGCGTTTTGAATTAATCTGGCTCTCATTTTTGTCGGGAAATCGATGTTTGTTTATATGTATGTGTGTGGGGGGGCGGCAAACCTGCCCTCCAGGTCCGCCCTGCAAACATTGCTACGCTTCACACTGCCATATTATGGGTAATTTTCGTTTTTCTCTCAATATCATCTGTTACTAAACCAAACCCACCTCTAACCTAACCTAATCTGATTTAACCTAACTTAAACTTTCTGCCTGAAATAAACGGTAGATTTTCGTTAGTATGTGTAATGACATTTTATTCAATTGCGCCATGGGGAATGGGCTCAAAATACTCAGAATGAAGAAAGCTACACAGATGGTGTCGGTAAGAGTCCTAGGACTTTTGAAAGCCCACTACCAAAATAATACCAATATCTATACTGCAAATTTCCACAAAGTCTAAACCACATAGCAGAAAAGCAACAAAGGCATACCTACAACATTAAATCTGAGCGATATGTCATAGGTAGATAATAGAATATCCAATTCGTGGGGGCATCCTGCAATATATGATGACCGATTTTGGTTTACCCTGTCATTCCCTTTACATTTTAAAACTAGTATGATTTTCATTCACATTCACTGCACAGTGAATATTGTATAAGTACATGCTCATAATCATTTGCTTTCCCCTACAAATCCTTTTTTTTTATATATATAACTTTTGTTAAGTTAAAAAAAATTAAAAAAATTCCTTCAAAAACCCCAAATATTTTTTTTTCTTCTCAAAACCTTGTAAAAATAGGGGTGCGTCTTATGTGGAGGTGCGTTTTATGCGCCGGCAAATACGGTATAATATATTAATTATAATGGTGATAGGTATTAATTAAGGTAATTTAAGTCAATGATAAGTACAGGGATCTTATAAATGAAACATTCCCAGTAGTATTAAGCATTTGCACCTATATATAATTAAACACCTTGATTGGAGCGACTGGCTATTGGTGGTCGTCTAATATTTGCTTTATCCTGCGTGTATACGTAGCAAGGTATTGTAGCGGTGCCCGCCGCCACCGACGATTTGACACGTATAGGTAGGCACCGGGGGCCGATGCCCTGCCGCCCACGGGGATTAGTTCACTCCAGACCCTTACGTTAATAACACCTTTGACTGTGCTTCTCTGATTATTGCGAGAAGAACAAATTGTACATACGTTCATTTTGTACATATAAGTGTTAAATAATAGGACGTGTTAAAATACAACACAGTGATAAACATCTCGCCGCGTCGTGAATTAACTGGGTGTGATAACCCTCTCGATGCCTCAATAACACCAAAAAAACACCGCCTCCGCCCTTTACCTGCGGCCTCGATCACGCTGACCACTTTGAATAACAAAACATTGCAGTATTGATAACCCTACAACCCAATTCAACCCTGCTATCCACCGATAAGAATCCTAGTTAGTTGACTATTGGGGTATTGTGTCGGGATGAGATAGACAATGGGTTTCTCTAGGTAAGATCTCAAATAAATATGTGCTTGTAGCATAAATGTCTACAAATAATAAACAACGAAAATTTTGATAAAATATGACTTAAAGATGATTATAATATCATTACACATATTATTTATCCTTCTGCCTGCGCCACCACGGCGAGGGCCAACCATCACAGCCTCAAGTGTGCTCCAGGGCCTACCATCAGGGTCTTAGTAGTTAATGCCTACATAGCGCAGGCGTACAGGCGGTATAGGCACAAATATATATAATATATATATATTATATATATTATATATATATATAATATATATATATATAATTATATATTATATAATATTAGATAATATATATATATAATATATATATATATATATAATTTTTTTTTTTTGTATAACATAGACCAACTTACGACCAGGGGGGGCATTTTCGAACACTACTAAGACCATCTTAGGGGACTAAGACCAGCTTAGCGCTAGTTGGACATTTTCGGAAGCAAATTTCGCTCCGCCTAAGACAGTGCAGCGAGTGTAGGCTAAGGCAGGGTTGGGGTCGTATTAGCCCGCAATTTTCTTCGTCACCATAACAACAATGGTCATATTATTGGTTATATATTATATATTTTAGACCGTATATAGTATATTAGGACTGTATAATACACTATGTATAAATATATTATATATATATATAGGGGTGGGCTGGGTGGAATATATATGATTTGCGACAGAAACGGTTAGCAGATTAATATTCTAAACATCAAAACTCACCAGAAAAAAAGTTTCACGATAATATCACATACTGGCTATGATGTGTGTGGAGGATGAAAAGGGAAAAGGAAGAGGAGGGAGAAGAAATAATAGAAGAAAAAAGGAGAGAGAGAGAGAGAGAGAGAGAGAGGAGAGAGAGAGAGAGAGAGAGAGAGAGAAGAGAGAGAGAGAGAGAGAGAGAGAGAGGAGAGAGAGAGAGAGAGAGAGAGTACAGAGAGAGAGGAGAGAGAGAGAGAGACTCCTCGGCGTGGTATACGCATTTTCCGCAAATACAGATCTGTGACGCACGCGATGATTGGTTGAAGCGGAGGTGGTGGCACTAATAGCGCATTTGGTGACGTTCACCGCCTGGTTCAGTCCAGTCCGGACGGGTCAAGGGGGACTGATGGTCGCGAAAAAACACGAGGACTGGCCCCGTCCATTCGCTTCCATGCTGGGGGATCGAAGTGGGCGGTACTGAACTGAACTGTGGAAGCGGCAGGCGTCCATTTGTCAATATACCTTTTTGTCGTCCGCCTTTAACTGGCTGAAGACTTTACAACTACCAGCGTGATACTTTAGTCTTATGGTCGAGCTCAGGTGTTAGTCTTATCAGCAACCACGAGAAGCTCCTGTCGCCTTCCGCTGACTGTAGTGCGCAGCGCCATTTTCCACACTGGTCCAAGGTGTCCTGGTATGTGGTCGGACCGGACTGGACTGGGCTGCAACCGTTCTAGACTGCCTCGAAAAACAGTGACCGCCCGGGACTAGCCCAGTCCAGACGGCCAGAGCGGTCGCGAAATACGCTATAAGAAGGGTTGGGCTTACTGTCCCCTTACACGAGGCTAGATGACGCCCGAAAATGCTCCGAGTAGTTCTTCTAGCCCGGTATAACTAAGTCGGACTTAGACGCTAAGAGGGTGTAATTGGAGCCCTTTCGAAAATGCCCACCCAGATCAACTTACGACCGGTCGGTCGATCGGTCCCGATCACGATCGTAAGTCGACCACTCGGTGTGATGAACATAAATACACCAGAACCACTTAAGGCAAGTGGGACGTCCGTATTGACACAAATGGTCAACGCGCCGAGTTGGGTGCAAATCTGGTGTTGCATCGGTTCGAATCCGTGAGGGACAAGGAAAAAGGAAATTATTTATTTCCGAATTATGAATTACCAGCCTGAGTCCTATGTCTGTTGTTGTATGTTGGAAGGACATACTGACGGGATTTCATAAGGTAACTGTGGCCCAGGGCAATGTGAAACATCTGTCGGGCCCAGAGATAATTCAGCCCCATAGAAGCATCCCCTAGCTGGCTCCATCATACGGCCACATGCAAGTGTCCATCAACAGGGCACTACTTAACCTCCCCCTTGACCAAGACTGCCCCTTCAGGAATCCCCCTCACAATATCTCACCAGCAAGAAAGAGTACAAGAGAAGAGAGAAGACAAGAAGGAAGTAACAAGACTGCCCTTCCCCCCATGACATGGGAGAGCACGTAGGAGAGAGCATGAGAGGCAGGGGCCCTCAGTGATGGGGACCCGTGTGGGTGTGATGTATGAGAGAGGAAGGAGGGCAAAATGAAAGCCCTAGTTTTGCTTCCCTCCCAACAGGTGACGTGTGTGGGAGAACGCCGGAGCCCAGGCTTCAGCCACAGCCTCGCTGGCTGACTCCCAACTCAAGCTTCAGTTCAAGATCCACGATGGAAGTCCTGAGTGACTGTGAGATGACATGGCGACCACTACAAACACGGTTGTGATTGCTGGAGATCTGTTTTGTTGACTTTCCCGGAGGTAGGAGAGAGGCCAGTCCGTGTTATAGACCCAGGACGCCAGCCTGTGAGGTAAGAGAGAGGCCAGTCCGTGTTCATAGACCCAGGACGCCAGACTCTGAGGTAGAAGAGAGGCCAGGCTCGCGCTCAGAGTTAGCCAGCTGAAGGCAAAATGAGACGACCACTACAAACACGGTTGTGATTGCTGGAGATCTGTTTTGTTGACTTTCCCGGAGATAGGAGAGAGAGCCCAGGACGCCAGACTCTGAGGTAGAAGAGAGGCCAGGTAGGAGAAAGGCCAGTCCGTGTTGTGTGCTACATCACAGCCTCACAGGTAGGGGAGAATGGCAGGATGTAGGAAAAGGCTGCGCAATAACAAGGGAAGTGAGAAACAAGGCTCGGGTGTGGATAGAGGAGCAAGATCTAAGGAACGTAAACCCGAAGGGATGATGAAGACACAGGAGGGAGACGTGCCGGAGGGCGAGGTGGATGCACATAAGTGCGGAAAGTGTCAAGTAGAGGTGACGGATTTGGATGATGCACTTGCATGTGAGATATGTGATGATTGGATTCACATTGAATGTGATAATATACCTGAAGCTGTGTAGGAGTTCATGAACGAGAACGAAGCAGGTAAACAGCTGAGTTACAACTGCAGTCGTTGTCAACTGGGAAGTGTCAAGCTACATAATCAGCTTCAAAGAATCAGTGAACAACTAAAAGAAATGATAGGTAAACATCAAGTTTTGGAACATACAGTGGACGAGATGAGAGCCGATAGGGTTAAAAGGCAGGACAAGGAGAAGAAGTTTGAAGACCGACTGAGTCACATGGAGGCAAAATCAGTCCATTTAAATGAAGTAGTAGAAAGAAACTCGGAAGGCACCCATAGCCTGATGAATAGGCTCGGAACCTTGGAAGCAAAAATGATAAGCCTCGAGGATAAGATAGAGTCACATATCAAGGATAATGTAATGGAAGTTCGGGAGAATATTGCTGAACTGAAAACCAAGGTACAAGATGAAATGAAAGAACACGTTAGTTCATCATATAAGGATGTTCTATTGGCTGAGGCAAGGAAAGTTTATGAGAACATTAAGAATGACACAAGCAAACAAGCAAGTGGGGATGAAGTGATTCAGCAAACAACTCAACAGATCCAGAGCAGATTAGATCGCAAGGACAATATAATTATGTATGACGTACAGGAGGAAATTCTGACGGGTATGAACTTACAAATCAGAAAGGAAAAAGAAAAGCATGACAGAATGGTGTTTATTGAAATATGTAATGAGATTGGGGTGACCTGTTATGATAGTGATCTAATCCACATCAATAGAATTGGAAGATACAATGGACTGGTTGATGACAAAGGTGAGGCAATAAGAGCCAGGCCCCTACTTGTGAAAGTAAACAGTGGACTGAAAGAAAGGATCATGAGAAATGGATTTAGGTTAAAGCAAGCAAAGAAAGTGGTGTACAGACACGTTAGGGTGGCACATGACATGTCAAAGGAGGAGCATCACAATGACAAGACACTGAGGGAGGAAGCAAAAGCTAAAAATGAAGCTGAAAAGAACACAGAAAATTTTTACATAATCAGGGGAAATCCTTGGGAGCTACGAATACTAAGAGTGAAGAGGAGAGAGGTGAACCCGGAGCCAATAACAGCACCGAGGAATGCGGCAGAAGGAGGGGCCGCACAGCCCAACAGGAACTAGCCGGAAATCAAAATCACTTGAGGAGACGAGGACAGACAAAAGACACCACCCAGGCGAGAGAATACATGAAGTTTGGATGTATAAATGTGAGGGGTTGGGGTGTTGGTAAATATGAGGATGTATGCAAGGAATTGAGTGAATGGACATTTGAACTAGTTGGTGTGACTGAAACCCATTTAAGAGACGATGTACGAATGCATGATAGTGAGTATGAGATGATTGGAAAAGGACGAAAGAAACAAGAGAAACTAGGAGGAGGGGTTGCCTTTCTTCTTAGAAAGGAAGGAAACCTTAAAGTAGATGAGATAGACGTGGGTAATAGTGCTATGAGTGAGGATGTTCTGGCTGCTAGAGTAGAATGTTTGGGTCAGAACGACAAGGAAAAAAAGTTTATAGTGATTGTGGTATACATGACGGTTGAGGGTGATAGAGCAGGGAGAGAGAATAGAATGAAGTAAAAACATTATAAAGAAGATTTTTAGAGACCATGCCGGAGAGAGTGTGATGGTTATGGGTGATATGAATGCACATCTGGGTATGCTAGGAGAGCAAATAAATCAAAATGGAGAAATGCTTGCTAAATTTATAGATGAGTTGGAGTTAGAAAACCTGAATGAGACTGTGGCAGAGGGTCGAGTGACGTGGAATGCAAGAAACCAAGAGTGCAATTGATTATGTGTTGGTGAATGGCAAAATGCGAGAGAGTGTTGCTCGAATGTGGATAGATGAAGAGGGAAAAATTGATATTGTGTCTGATCATAATATGCTTGTAGTGGACTGTATGATGTGGAATAAAAGTGAGCCAAAAGTAAGGACGGTGAAGAACAAATGGAGGTTGAGAGATGCAAAATGGGAAGATTTTCAAGTGTGTCTGAGTGAGATGTGGGACAGAGAAAGAGTACAGGAGGTGAATGAGCTAAATAAGAGACTAACGGAAAATGTGAGGAGCGCTGCACTTAAAAAAATAGGGTTTATTAGAACAAATGGAAGAAAGAGAGTGAATAAACCATGGTGGAATGAGGATATTAGCGAGGCAAGGAAGGAACGAAAAAGGTTAAACAAGAAATGTAGAGGCTTAAAGAAAAGGAGGCAAGAAAGTGAAGAAGCGGAGGATGAATACCAGAATGCATGGGCAGAATATGTGAAACAGCAGCGACTAACAAAACGAAAGATAAGAGATGCGAAAGCTATGTGTGACAGCAGTAAGATCCGATCCCTGAAAGAGAAAGGACTTGCAGGTGGGCGTGAGTGGTACAGATTCATGAGAGGGGAAAAGATGGCTGGGAATGAAGATGTGAAAGCCTTGAAAGTAAATGCTGAATGTGTAACAGATGAGACAAAAATCAAAGAGGTTATAAAAAACTTTTGGGAAGACATAGGAGGCGTGGTGAATCTTTGACGTAAGACCAGAATGTATAACGTTGGAAAGAAAGATGCGGAAGAGTTGAATGAATGGATTAGCAGGATGAAGTAGAGAAGTGTGTAAGGAGGCAAAAAGAATGAAAAAGCAGCAGGCCCGGATGAAATACCATATGAGATGTACAAGAATGGGGGTGAGGTGGTGATTGACAGAATGACTGACCTTTTTAACCGTGTGTGGGAAGAAGAAAGGGTGCCTAGAAAATGGAATGAATGTAGAGTGACCCTATTGCATAAAGGAGGATAACAAGAGTAAGAGTGAATTGAAGAATATAGACCAATAGCCCTAATGAATACAGTAGGTAAAGTTTTTAGTGCAGTGTTGAAGGAAAGGTTGTGTAAATGGTTTGGGGAGAGCTATGGTGTTAGGTGAGGAGCAAATGGTTTTCGAGTGGATAGGAGGGCAGAGGACAACATGTTTGTGGTGAATGAAATAATTGAAAAGAAGGAAAGGGAGGGAAAGACACTGTACCTTGGGTTCCTAGACATTGAGAAAGCCTATGATAGAGTAAACAGAGAAATGTTATGCAAGGTTTTTGGGAAAAAGGGTTGGGTTGAGCCAAAAGATAGTGAACATAGTGAGAAGCATGTATGAAGACACTAGAGCAAAATATAGGCTAGGTAGTATAGAAACAGAATGGGTGAGGAGTGAGAGAGGTGTTAGGCAAGGATGCACTCTGTCCCCAACCTTGTTTAGTCTGTATACTGAGGAACTGGCAGTAAGGATGAGAAGAATGGATGCAGGAGTGAGAGTCGGAAATGACAAAATAAGCTTGTTAATGTATGCAGATGATATGGTAGTTATGAGTGAGTCGGCCGAGGAACTCCAGAGCCTGTTAGATGTGGTGAATGAGTATGGGAGAGACTTTGGAGTAAAATTTAGCCGTGAGAAAAGTAAGGTGATGATAGTAAATATAACAGAGGATGACAGAAACGCTACATGGAGACAGGGAGAAAATGAATTAGAACAAACTAGTGAATACAAGTACCTAGGGATGTGCATGAGTTCCAATGGATGTGGAAAAGCAAAGGCTGAAAAGATCAGCCAGGCCAATCAGTGGGTTGGTCGACTTGGGAGTGTGGCAAGGATGAGGGCAAGCAAGTATGATGTGTTGAGGGAAGTGTGGAAAAGTGTGGCTGTCCCAAGCATTATGTATGGTATGGAGGTGATTGCATGGAATGAGAGTGAAATAGAGATATTGGAAGTGGGAGAAAATAAAGTAGCAAGAATGGCACTGAATGCACCCAGGTATGCAGCGACTGAAGGTTTAAGAGGTGACATGGGATGGAGTACATTTAGGGAGAGACATTCGAAAGCAACACTCAGGTATAAGATCAGACTGGAACGAATGGAGGAAACAAGATTGGCACGAAAAGTTTATTTGTGGAGTGAATGTAGTAGTAAATGGGGGAAGCGATGCCAAAAAATGGTAGAAAGAAGTGGATTGCGATTTTGGTGGATGTATCAACTGATAGATGAAAGACCGAATGTAATTGAATGGAAGATGTTGAATGGTGATGAAGAAGGCCTTGAGTGGGATGTGAGAAAGTGGAAAACTGAGATCGATAGAGTAGTGAAGTATGTGGGGCTGAGTAAGTGGAAAAATGAGATGGAGCAAAAGAAAACACTAGAATGGTATAAGGAGAAAGAGGTACCAACGTATGAAAGTGTGTATGATGGAACCCGGGGTGGCGACCTTCTCTTCCAAGCCAGAACACAGTGCTTAGATGTCAATGCAAGGAACTACAGATGGTCCGAGTCAGGCAGCAAAGTGTGCCAGATGTGTGACATGGGTGAGGATGAAACAGTGGAACATGTGATACTAGAATGTGAGAAGTATAGCGGGGAGAGAATGGAAATGATGCGGGTGGTTTTTACTGAAATGGGAGGTGACATGAACGAGGTGGTTGAAAGGACAGGAAGAGAATGGCTGTTATTACTGCTGGGACTGTGTGGTGAGACAAGTGGCCGGATGATTGAGACAGTGAAAGAGTTTTTGGAAAGAATGTGGTATATGAGAAATAGACAATAGACTCTACAGCCCTAAAACAAGAACAAGAACAAGACTACAGGAGCAGCCGTTTTAAAGGCCTAGGGCCGGATTCAGCAAACTTACCAGCGATACCCTGTTACGAGGTCGAAGTTACTAGACCGCTACGAGAGATGGCAAAACTGTATTCGGCAACGATATTGTAAGCATCTAGTAAGCTACGAGGTCCATTGCCGCTGGTAGCCACCAGAGGGGTCTCGTGTCGCGCAACAGCCAATCATCTCCACGCTTACATGATGCGTGTTGGGCTTACACGTGCTTTTGTTTACAAACAAATTTCATTTAAAGTTCATGTATGATACCTCCATAATTGTAGTAAATGATGTCTCAAGAGCTTATTTATCATTATTGTGCATCATAAAGGTTCGTTTTGCACGCCTGTCACCTGATACGAGGTAATCTATTAACAAAAATCATGACTTTTGCTGAAAAACACAACAAAATAGCCTGATATGATGTGTCCGTGTGTGATTCTACACATATGCAATGATTCTTCGTCTTTTTATCTGTCAAGGATCTGGCACATTCACCTTTTTAGGCATTAAATCAATCAATCAATTATCTGTCAAGGAGAAAAAGTGGAGAATTTGGCTAATATTTGTGTATGTATAACATGACCAGTGGGTTTTTTTTGTTTGTTTTGGTTAGAGGAAAATCCCAGACCCAAATTATCTACCGTGCAGAATTAGTGTTGGGGGAAGCCACCCCCCGGGAGGGGGGGTCACAAACCCCCGGCTAACACCCGTACCCATCATTGGGGGTGGACAGGGGCTGGGGTTTTTAGAAAGCCCCCCCTGGATTAAAGTTTTTTCACCTTTTACTTTTATTTATAGGTCTGCAAAAGAGGGGAAAAGGGTAGGTATTTGGTCCCGGGAAAAACGTCGCCGATGGGGAAATTCTCGCCGACTTTGGGGGATGTTCCTTTTTTTCAGGGCGGTGTTTATTCGGGCACAATTCTAGTTTTTGATCTTGATTTGGGTTTATGGGGTTAGGTTAGGTTTATTTGGGACCAATATCAGGTTGGGTTAGTGAACTTTTTAAAAACCAGTGGAACTGTCGCCAAAAATTTTTCCAGTCGGCGGGGGTTTCCCTTCGGGAGAGTTTGGGGGGGGGGGCTTTCGGCGAGAGTTTCTATCGGGGGAAGTTCCAAAACCGGTAATGTGCTTTTTAAACCCAATACAAACGGTGGGGGGTTTTACTAACGTTTCTTTCTTACAAAAGGGATAATTTTAACACCTACAAACAGCCTCGGAAATTGGGGATTATTCTAGTTTTTCCCCCATACCCCCCCTTCACCCACAATCGGGCTTGGGGACCGGGGGAATGGGGGATATTTGCTGTGAAAAAAAAAAATATGCAATGCAACCACTATTTTTTGAGTTAGGAGTGTTAAAAAAATTCCCTAGACTAGGGAAATTTTTGGATTCTTCTGATCCAGAGACGTGGAACCCTGACGACCCTCACAGAAATGAGACCGAAGGTCGAAAACCCCCCTCCAAACCCCGTAGGAGGTTAGGTTTAGATTTTTGGGCTAGGATAATTTAAATTTGGTTTAGATTTGGGGTTGGGGTAGTTTTAGTTAGGTTAGCTTGGGTTGGTTATCGGTGGGTAAACCCCCGCTGGGGTTTAGGTAAATTTGGCTACGTTGGGTTTTTTTTTGGTTTGCAAATTTTTTAGATAAAGAAATTACCTAGATCTGGGGAAATTTTTTAGCCCCCCACCAACTTTTAAAAATTAGTTTTCCGACGCATAATTTTTCCCCCCCCGAAAACCCCGTTTTCCCACAGGCCCAAATTTGTTTGGGGAAGTGGGGGAGAGGGGCAAACACTAGAAATTTCCAAAAATTAAAAATAACTCAAGGGGGATCGGGGAAGGGCGAAAACCCACTGGGGTTTAGGTTACGTGATCAATCCCCAGGTTATTAGTTAACTACAGGAGGTTCTGCGCACCCCCCCCCCCCCCACAGTTGTAGGAGAGTTTTTGGGTATAATGGACGGAACTGCGGGGTTGCTCCGCTTACTCTTATTTTTTCGTTTTATTTTTTGTTCGTATGCTGCGCATTTTTTAATCAACTTCCGGATAACCTTCAAAATTATTACATATTGTAAAATTATTAAGCCCCCCTAACCCTTTAGGGGGGTTTAAAGGTTCGGGTGATTTTAATAATCCCCCAGGGGGCCAGGGGGGGGAAGGTTCGTTGGGTTTAAAGGTAAAAGGGCCCCGGCGGGCGGTCCGAGTAGGGTCTTGTAAAATAATATTCTAGGCAGAGGGGAAATCACTGGGCGGCGGGCGAATGCGGGGCGGGAATCACTTGTTTCCGACAATTCCATTACTTCTCTGTTTTTTGAACACTGTTTATTATTTCCTGGCCCAAAAGTTTAGTGTTTTTTCTGAAGAGATACATTTTTATCAAGGGAAAACGAAAGGGTTTTGGTGAAAAAAAAAAAAAAAAAAAATGGTTTTCCGGAAATAAAATACTAAAAAAGACAAATTTTTAGCAAAAAAAAAACTAGCAGTGTCTAAGAAAAGACCGCCATTCCTCGCATTTTATCTTACTTTAAAAATCGAAAAAAAATAGTGATCACTATTTTTTTTACAGGGGGGGTCTAGGGGGGTAAAAAAAAATTAGTGTTGCTAAAAAAACAAAGGGGTCGTTCTTTAAAACAGCATATTCTATCAGAAAAATATAGTTTTCGTTGAAAATGGCGGGGGTCACTGAAAACAAATCCCATATTTTTTTAACATTTTTGGTTGAGGTATTTAGGGTAAAAAAAAAAATGCGCGTTGGCCCTTTGGGAAAAATAGTTCTTCCACCGTGTATGAAGTGATTTTTGGGAAAGGGGGAATACTCAAAAGCTAACAATAAAAAATTAATGGCATTTCAGGACGAAAACCACAAGTGCAAAGGAGGGGGTTTGGGGGGGTGAAAGGTAAATTTTTTTCTGTGTACCCATTTTTTGGAAGGCAGAGACCCGTAAGCAAAGGGGGGGGGTTCATAATCGTTGTGAGGCCATAAAAATCTTAAGACAAAAATTTAGCTTTCTAAATTCAATTTTATGTACTCCGAGTGCTGAGTTATGTTTCAGTACTTCAAAAACCCTTGTAGTCAACCCAAAATTCAAAGCTTACATTTCGATTAAAAACTTTAAACTATAAATACTAAAAATTTAAAATTCAAAATGGTTTTAAAACTGTAGTAGTCTCACTTTTTTTAAAACAGAAAAGACAAGACATACCCAAAAATTTTTCTTGTGAAAATTTAAGTTAAAATAGTTAAAGCCTTATTAAAATAGCAGTGGATGAAATAAAAAAAAGTGATATTTTTGAAATACACTGAGTATAGTACATAATACAGATTCAGGTAGGGGTTACTTAATTTGGATTTCAAACCGTTTTTTGTTGCAGTTTTAGGAGTATGGGGATTTAAGTAATCTAACTGAGAGCAACATGTCATTAACACACTGGAAGATCACTAGAAAGAAGGCGGGGAAACCCAAAATTTGAGTGGGAGGAATTGCTACAGTCCTATTGGTGGGTCTGGAAAGCTGTGGCCCAATCTCCTACAGAGCTGCAGGATTCATGGCGGGGGAGGGGGTAATACCGTAGGTGGTGGTTTTCATGACATCTAGACCCAGAGGATCAAACCGACCTGAAGACCCTTTCCCCAAGTGCAGCCTGTCGGTTTCCCGCCCCCAAGAATTCCTGATAGCGAAAAAAAATTATTTTTTAATAGGTATGGTTTGTATGGCAGGTTTTTGTTAGAGCACGACATTTATAAAAAAAAGCCCAAGGGTTTTGAAATTTAAAAGCTTGAAAGAGAATTTATAAAACCCGAATATTTAAAAATCCCAAATTACCAATTATCATCACCTATCCATCATTCCCCATCTAAAGTCTCCCCCTTTTCTTATTTAACCTAAATATTAAAAGTAATTTTAGGGTAAGAAAATTCACTACCTATATTTTTATTTTGTGTGGTTTTTTCATATTTTTTATATATAAGTTAGTAGGTTTTCGTTGAATGCTAATACGGCTTAGTTTAAATTTATGGTGGGCGAGACATTCATTTTAAAACCCTAAATTCTCACTCCTTTGCTCACCCCATAAAACAAGAATATAAGCCCTATGGTGGCCCACTTGATCTTTTCTTATGTTTTGGTTTGATGAAACAAATATTTACCGGGTTATTTTTCTTTTTTTTTCTCCACTACGTATTTATTTTAAATTTTATTTTTGATATTTAAACCCATTATCTACCGTTATTTTTTTTATTTAAATGAAAAAAAAAAAGGGTTTGTTTATGGTCCCCCAAAAACCCCTTCACATTCCCCGACGGACTTGCCCACAATCCCGTCGTGCCCATGCAGCCATTTTGGGGGGCTGAAGCTCCAAAAAATTTGCGTGGTTGGGTCGGATTTACCCCAGCCCAAACCCCGAACCCGAACCTTACCCTATTAATAAACCAAACCATACCTAACTTAACCTTTTCCCAACTAAAAAAAAAAAGTATTTTGCGACAGAAAAAGGTTAGCAAAATAATCCAAAAACATAAAAACTCCCCAGAAAAAAAAAGTTTCGTCACCAAAGTGAATTTTGTTTTCGGAATAAAGGAGGAACTACAATCTAAATTTCATTGAAATGAACTTTAGAAAGGTAACCCCCCCCCCCCCCCCCCCCCCCCAAAAAAAAAAAAACCCGTGGTGTTACACAATAAAATCCTAACCCAAGGTTCACTACCCTCGTAATGTTTGGGGTTTTTACGAAGAAATTTAAAAGTTTTTTTATCCATAACCCGCAGATTTCCACTTTAATAAACATTGGGAAATATGCGTTTTTAACCAAGACTCCCTATTTTACTTCCCGACATTTTAAAAGCCAGACCCCCATCCGACCCCGGATAATGGGCGAGGCTTCGCGTTTTGTTTTAGAGACACCACAATTTTTTTCGGCACAATAGGTGCTTTTCTAAAGGAGATAGTTTTTTTTCCCCGGAAAAACCATATTTTAAAAATTTTTTTTTAAACTCACAGAATTTATGGTCGCCGTTCATTAAAAAAATATCTCCATCAGATAAACACAAAACTTGGCCCCAGTCAGGGTCCAGATAAAAA
The DNA here is from genome assembly GCA_016584305.1 of Chionoecetes opilio. Taxonomy (NCBI): domain Eukaryota; kingdom Metazoa; phylum Arthropoda; class Malacostraca; order Decapoda; family Majidae; genus Chionoecetes; species Chionoecetes opilio. The sequence continues at coordinate 55,348 of JACEEZ010017761.1, forward strand.
GGAAAAATACTTGAATAGAACAAAAAACCTAACCTTTTAGGTTTTTAAAGAAACCTAAAATAAAACCTTTAAACCCCTACGTATACCTAAACCCAACCTAACCTTATAGGTTTTAATGAAACTTAACCCAAAACCCTTTAAACCCCTAAGTATACCTAACCTAAAATTTAGGGGAAAAACCCAACCTAACCTTAAACCTTTCATAAAATTTGTGATAATTTTTTTTTTAATGGGTTTCCCGGAAAAAAAAAACTACATATCTCCATTAAAAAAGCACCTATTGTAGGCCCGGGAAAAAAAAGTCGGTGTCTCTGAAAAAGACCGCGAAGTTCTCGTCCATTTTAACCCTACCTTTCAAAACATAAATGATCACAAATTTTGTATTCACCCCTCAGAAATTTTTCTATTAAATTTTTTTTAATGCTGTAACTAATCCCTTCCCCCCCACAATTTTACAATCCCCTTTGTTCCCCGCCTTTTTAAAAATATTTTAGTGTCCCGGCTTTCCCCTTTTTTGATCAGTGTCCATTCCTCGGCTGCCGTTTTATACTCTCGCCGACGGGTTAATTAACTAAACCCGGAATTGGGACCTTTTAACCAAATGTCAAAACATTTCTGGTTTCCCCTGGATGCAGAAACAAGGGGAAAACTGATAAATGATATTTGGGTCCTGTAATATCAGAATTGGGAAAACCAAAGACGGGGGCGAGTGTTCCCATCGGCGACATTCCGGTACCCGGTCTATCTTAAAAGAGTCTTTGGGGCGTAGTTTTAAACATGCAACCCATGGGTCTCTTTTAGTGGGACCTTTTGTTTCACTTGGGGAGGTAAAACAATTTAACCCAAAAAACAAAAAAAAAACTTTGGGAAATATGGAGAGTGTACGTACGAGGGCAGAGTGGATAGACGGGGGGACCGTGGGATTAGGACCCTGACCGATCCCGACCTGAAATAGGGTTAACACATAAATCACAGGAGGGAAAGGATGCGAGAAACACAGGCGAATTTGGGGACTTTTCGGGGAACGCCTGACTTTCCCCCTGGGGTTTTGTGGGGTTTTTTATCATATTTTAATATTCTAGACACGGGGAAGATGTTAATGACGATGCTATGCCGCACATGTTTCCGCCCCCCCCCAACACCCCAGGGCCCGCCCATGTTTTTAGCCCCCCCCCCACCACACACCAAACCCCCCTGCCACATTTTGCCGCCCCACCACACACGTCATAGAACTTTGGGAGTGTGGAAAATCAAGACATGCTTAAAAGAGACACATATCGCCGAAAAGGAAAAAACACAGGGGGAATTATATTTTCCATTGCACGGGGTGTTGCACTTTTTCGGTATTAGTATAATGTCCCTACTTTGCAAAAATATAAATGATACAAATTAGTATTCACTATAGAACTTACCTAAAGTAGCTAGAGATGAAATAGCTACAGGGGAGGTTTCCCTTTCCCCCAATATTCTGGGAAAACCCTTTTGGTAAACCGCTACTAGACCAGGGACCCTAAGAAACCAAACAAAAAAAAAAAAAAACCCCCCCGGGAAAATTTTCGAGGAAATTTAAAGAGTTTTACCTCGTAAATGGTTGCTGAATCCAGCTGCTGGCCTAGGAAGAAAAGGCCACCTGTAAAATCAAGTCAAGATCAAATTCCCCGCTTCCCCGCCCTCCGTGTGTTAGTGGCCCCCTTTAATCCTGGCCTGAAGTGGACCCTTGCCCTGGCCCCTGCTGGGGGTCCCCCCCCCACGGGAACACGCTGTCCTCGCCCACCCGTGCCCTTCCCCAAAAAGACAGGGCAGCTGCCAGCCTGTGATAGCGTCAAGGACATCGCCAGGGCTCATAGGATCCATCCTGGGGTCCTCGCAGCCCCAAAAAAGCAAAATTGGCGCCCAAAAAAAAGCAAAAGTGAGGTAAAAAACCCCTTGACCTCTGGGCGGCTTTTAGGGAATGTCGCCGATGGGAATTTTTTGGTCAAATTGGGACTTAACCAGTAATTGAGTACGAGGTCAAAAGTACTCTTTTACATGCATTTTTAGTGTTTGAATAATGGTCACATTAAAAATGGGCGGAAAAGCCTCATTTTGCAGTTAGTTTTGTAGTTAGGGGGAGTTTTGGTGGTAACTTTAGTGTTTTCCCATACTTCCCCTTCCCCCCAAAAAGTTGGGGACCGTGGGAAGCGGCGTTTTGGGGGGGGAAACCAAAAAAATGCGTTCCGCTTTTCCCGCCCTGCCCCGGGGGATTTTTACCCTAACCAAACCCTTAAGGGGTGGCTTGTCCTCCTCGCCCCCCCGGCGAGATTATTTAAACCCAAAACCCAACCTTTAACCCAACCCCCTAAAGGGGGGGGGGCCTCTGAAGGGGGGGGTGTCTGTATGCACGTTAGACAACTATAAATTTTAAAATTGTATTAAAATTTAAAAGGTTTTCGCGGAATGGAAAATGCAAAACCTAGCAAAAAAATCCCGTTTAAAAAAAGGGAACC
>JACEEZ010017763.1:0-11913 GCA_016584305.1 Chionoecetes opilio
TTCAGGGCTCATCGGTTAGCCCCCAATTGCCCTCCGCAGGAGCTAGCCAAAAAGTCCGCCCGGAGGGCGGCTTTCCGGCTAGTATATATATATATATATATATATATATATATATATATATATATATATATATATATTAATATTGATATTTCATTGTGACAAAGACACTCGTCATACTTGGGGTTGTTTATGCGCAACGTTTCGCCAAAGGCACTTGGCATCATCAGGCTAAAAATAGTTAAAAATTTAATATATTGCAATGCTAAAAAGCGAACATCTAAAAAATTATTTCTTAAGAAACAATAAAATATTCCTATATTATCTAAAATTACTAACTAATAAATAAAATATAATTTGTACTTAACGGACCTTGGTGTGTATGCTGTCTGAGTTGGTAGACGACAAGGAATGTCGGCGAGACGACAAGGAATCTAACCCTTAGGCTTTCTGAGCATAAAGGTGTTTCTGCACGTACTGGTCGACCCATTTCTTCACCTTCGCAATCTGCAATCCGCTCACACTCACATGATTTAGATCACCCTTTTTCTATGAATGACTTTAGTATCCTATCCAAGGCACACTACCCTAGTGACACTAAATTATTAGAATCCATACACATCAAGCATCTGTCCCCTGATCTTAATAACCAAGTCACTTCACACCAACTACATATACTCAAATGACTATCACTGTTTCGATTGCCCGATTCTCGGTTCGATCGCCCCACACAAGCTGAAATGTTACCCACGAAACTAGTGTTCATTCAGTCCTCTACCAACTCAGACAGCATACACACCAAGGTCCGTTAAGTACAAATTATATTTTATTTATTAGTTAGTAATTTTAGAATATATAGGAATATTTTATTGTTTCTTAAGAAATAATTTTTTAGATGTTCGCTTTTTAGCATTGCAATATATTAAATTTTTAACAATTTTAGCCTGATGATGCCAAGTGCCTTTGGCGAAACGTTGCGCATAAACAACCCCAAGTATGACGAGTGTCTTTGTCACCCTGAAATATCAAGATGTACTACCAACTAAGAAAATCAACTATATATATATATATATATGTATATATATATATATATATATATATATATATATTATATATATATATATATATATATATATATATATATATATATATATATATATTATATATATATATATATATATATTTTATATATATTAAACTTAAGACCTTTACTAAAAATGTAAAAATACATGAACTTCTAGTGATACAAAGGTTCTCGGGCCGAGGCAGAGCCTCCACGTAAAGAGGCATCATTCTGCGGTCCAGCGTTCGATCCCTGGCCCCGCTCATTCCTGGGGATTTTTCCACTGACAAATTCGGGCGGTTACTGTCCCCCTTGAACAAGGGTATAGGTGTGTGTGGTGAGTGAGGTCCCAGCATTACCCAAAGATCGGTAATAATGACCTCCAAGCTTGCACCGGGATGGTGAAACTTGCGATCGCGAATCTGCCACGCGTGGACAAGACCATGGGTGAACCACGGGTGAATGACACACACACCACACACCACACACACACACATCCACATATATATATATATACTAGCCGCAAAGCCGCCCTCCGGGCGGACTTTTTGGCTAGCTCCTGCGGAGGGCTATTGGTGGGCCTTCGGCCCACCAAACACAGACTCTCCAGATAGCCCCTTCTAGCTTTCCTGAAATCATGGATGTAGAAATGTATGTATTAACGCCAACCTATTCACATCACCCCCAACCCATTCACTCACCCATTACCCATCACCCCCCACCCATTCACTCACCCATTACCCCCCCCCCCACCCATTCACTCACCCATTATCCATCACCACACACCCATTCACTCACCCATTACCCATCACCCCCCATCTATTCCCTCACCCATCACCCATCACCCCCCACCCATTCACTCACCCATCACCCCACACCCATTACCCATCACCCCACCCATTCACTCACCCATTACCCATCACCCTACATCAAGATTTCCTCAATTCTCGGAGCCCACTATTTTTTCACAATTCTCGCTAATAGGCTGCTAAAAAAAAAAAAAAAGTGATCGGATCATCTCATAAATGGGCTTAAAACCTTCCCCTGCTCGAGCCGGTTCCAAAACTGTGCCATATGAGGGGATTCCGCCACAGGGGGCGGCACCTGGAGCGGACACACACACACACACACACACACACACACAGACACACACACTCGCTTATATTATATATATATATATATATATATATATATATATATATATATATATAATATATATATTATATATATATATATATATATATATATATATATTATATATATATATTTTATATATATATATTATATATATATATTATATATATATATATATATTATATATATATATATATATATATATATATATATATATATATATATATATATATATATTATTATATATATATATATCACAAAGAAAAGGAACGATTATAGTTCCCCTTCAAAATGGGTATTGTAGTTTGGCGCCAGAATTATTGATGGCGCTGTCTGCCAATCTTTGCTTCACCTCCTGTATCAAGCATACAAGCATCCCCGAGCTCACGGAGGGTTGCGAACTTGCGGCTGTCGCCACAAGACTGCGAGGCGGTGCTATTAAACACTGCCATTGTCGCCATGAGCCAGATATCCGCGTGATGAGGCAATGATGCACATAATTACAGTCACACATCACGTAACAACAGAAGGTTGGTGCAATCATGGCAGGATTTTAGTGTGACGTTGCTGTGTACTTCAAGAGTTATATACGAGTAATTTGAGCATTATCGTGTCTCAGGCATCCTTCGCTGACGTCACGTCGAGCTGAGCTCCGAATCCCTAGCTTGTATTACGTTCCCCTATTCTACCATTGCCCTACCCTTATATACTAATGCGTAATCTGAATGTGCCTGAGCTGATGTGCTGTCATGCTACACATATTATGCTGCTTCTTTTGCTCACTTTTATGCTGCCTTCTTGCACTGAGTGGCCAAGGCCTGTTCGCATGCCTGGCTGTTCTAAAATAATAATATATTTTATAAATATATATTTTATAAAATATATATATATATATTTATATTTATTTGACAAAAACACTCGTCATACTTGGGGTTGTTTATGCGCCCCAAAGTTTTTGCCAAAGGCACCCTTTGGGATCATTTAGGCTTTAAAAAAAGTTTTTAAAAATTTTAAAATATTGGCAATGCTAAAAAACCCAAAAATCTTTAAAAAATTATTTCTTAAAAACAAAAATATTTCCCATATTTTAAAATTACAACTTAAAAAATAAAATTAATTTGGGGACTTAAAAGGACCTTGGTGGTATGGCTTTTCCCCGAGTTGGGAGAAACAAAGGGTGTCGGCGAGACGGGGCAAGGAAAACTTAAAAATTAGGCTTTTCTGAGCATAAAGGGGGTTTTCCGCACGTCGGGGCGACCCATTTCTTCACCTTCGCAAACTTTTCAATTCCGCTCACCCCCACATGATTTAAAATCACCCTTTTTTTATGAAGAAATTTGTATCCTATCCAAGGACACTACCCTAGTGACACAAATTATTAGAATCCATACACATCCAAACATCTGTCCCCCCGAAACTTAATACCCAATTTCCTTTAAACCAACTAATATACTCAAATGACTATCACTTGGGTTTCGATTTCCCCATTTCGGGGGGGGGGGGTTTGGGTCCCCCCCACAAGTGAAAAGTTAACCCCCCGAAACTAGGGGTTTTTCAGTCCTCTACCAACTCAGACAGCAAAACAAAACCAAGGGGCCGTTAAGTACAAAATTTTATTTTTATTTTTTAGTTAGTAATTTTTAGATAATATAGGAAATTTTTATTGTTTCTTTAAAAAAAATTTTTTTTGAGTTTTTGCTTTTTTGCATTTTCCAAAATATTTAAATTTTTTTTAAAACCTATTTTAGCCTGAAAAGAGCCCAAAGGGGCCCTTTTGGGGAAAAAGTTTTCCCCCAAAAAACAACCCCCCCGTATGGGCGAGTGTCCTTTGGGCACCCCTGAAATATCAAGAGTACTACCAAAATAAGGGAAAAACAACTATAATATATAAAATATAAAATTAAAATAAAAATAATAATATATATAATTATATTATAAAAATTAAAATAAAAATATATAATAAAATATATAATATAAAATATATATATATTCTTTAATATATATATATATAAATTTTATTTTATATTAAACTTAAAAAAAACCCTTTTTCCCAAAAAAGTAAAAAATTTTTTCCCCAAAAATTTAAGTGCTACAAAGGGTTTTTTCGGGCCCAGGCAAAAGCCCCCTAAAAAAAAGGCATCCCTTCTGCGGTCCAGCCCCCTTTGATCCCTGGGCCCCCCTCCAAACCTTTGGGGGTTTTTTCCCCTGACAAATTCGGGGGGTTACTGTCCCCCTTGAACAAGGGTATAAAGGGGTGGTGGTGAGTGAGGTCCCCGCATTACCCAAAAATCGGTAATAAGACCTCCAAGCTTTTCACCGGGATGGTGAAAAATTGCGATCGCGGAAAATGCCCCCGCGTGGACAAAAACCATGGGGGGAAAAACCCCCGGGGGGGGAAAAGGGCACACAAAAACACACACACACACACACACACATCCACATAATATATATTAACTAAACCGCAAAAACCCCCCCCCGGGCGGGACTTTTTTGGGTAGCTCCTGCGGGGGGGGCTATTGGGGGGCCCTTTGGCCCACCAAACACAGACTCTCCCCCGATAGCCCCTTCTAGCTTTCCTGAAAACAGGGATGTAAAAGGTTTTGTTTAAAAGCCACCCTATTCAAACATCACCCCCAACCCCCTTTAAATCACCCATTACCCATCCCCCCCCCACCCCTTCACTCCCCCCATTTACCCCCCCCCCCAAAACCCCCACTACCCAAATTTTCCATCCCCCACACACACCCATTAATCACCCAAATTAACCCCCTAACCCCCCCTTTTATTCCCCCCACCCATCACCCCTCCCCCCCCCAAACCCCTTCACTCACCCTCACCCAAAACCCAAATTTCCCAAAACACCCCAACCCCTTCACTCACCCAATTTACCCATCAACCCCACATCAAGATTTCCTAAAATTTTCGGAGCCCACTATTTTTTTAAAAATTTTTCGCTAAAAAGGCTGCTAAAAAAAAAAAAAAAAAAATGGGTCGATCATCTTAAAAAAGGGCTTTAAAAACCCTTCCCCCCGCTCGAGCCGGTTCCAAAACGGGGCCATATGAAGGGGGGGTTTCCCCCAAAAAGGGGGCGGCACCTGGAGCGGACACACACACACACACACCCCCACAGACACACACAAATCGCTTATATTATATATATATATTATTATAATATATATATAAATTTTTATATATTTTATATATTTTAAAATATAGTTTTTATATATATAAATATATATTAAAAATATATATATTATTTTTATATTTTATTTTTTAATAATATAAAATTAATTTTTATATAATATATTAATTTTATAAAATATATTATAATTTTAATATATATTTTTATAATTAAAATTTAAAATAAACACAAAGAAAAGGGAAAATTATAAATTCCCCTTAAAATGGGTATTTAGTTTTTGGCCCCCCGGGAAATTTTTTGATTTGGGGCGTTGCCAAACTTTTTTTTCACCCCCCTTAAACAAGAAAAACAAAATATCCCCCCAGCTTTACGGAGGGTTTTCCCAACTTGCGGGCTGGTCGCCACAAGCTGCGAGGCGGTGCCCATTTAAAAACTTTCCCTTTTTTGCCATGGGGCCGAAATTTTCCGCGGGATGGGCAAAAAGATGCACATTTAATTTTCAGTCAACTCAGTAAAAAAAAGAAGGGTTGGGTGCAATCATGGGAGGAATTTGTAGTGTGACGTTGCTGGGGTACTTCAAGAAGGTTTTTATACGAAATAATTTGAGCATTTTTCGTGTCTCAGGCATCCCCCCCCCCTTTACGTCAAAGGGGAGGGGGCTGAGGGTCCGGGAAACCCTAGCTTGTATTTCGTTCCCCTATTCTAACCCTTGCCCACCCTTATACCTTTTAAAAGGGGTTTAAATTTAATGTGCCTGAGGGTGATGTTTCTTGGGCCCTGCTACAAAATTTTTTGCTGCTTTCCCTTTTGGTTACTTTTAATTTCTGCCTTCCCTTGGGGACTGAGTGGCCAAGGCCTGTGCCCTTTGCGCACTTCCTTTGGCCCTTTTGAACCACCATTTAAATGGGAAACGGCCCGTGAAGCCCCGCCCTCCCCCCCCCCGCCTACTTGGGGTTCCAAGGGAGGCGAGGGTGTTTTTTACTCAAGCGTTTTGTGGGGTGGGTGTGTGTGTGTGTGGGCCCTTATCGGGTGGGTATGGACCCCCGGGGGGTGACGGGGGGCCAAAAATATCCGTGAAATTTCCGTGGTGGGGGTAAGGTAAAACTGGTTTCTGTAGTATTTATTTAGAAAATAAGAAAGCTGCAGGCACGGGGAGGAGGGCGGGGAAGGGGGGGGGGAGGGGGGGGCGGGCGGTTTTTAATGTGGCCCGGTTTGCCAACCCAAAAAAGGGGCCGCCCCGCCCACCCCAAGGGCCCCGGGGGGAAAACCCCGGGCCATCCGTGGGCGTGGGGTTTATCTTTTTGGGCCGCTTTTGTCCTTTTTTATTTTTTTCCAGGACTGTCCGCTCCCCCTTTCACTTCGGGGGGGGCTTTTTACAGGAAACAGGAAAAAAGGGAAAAAGAAGCGAGAAACAACCGGGGCCTAAAGGGGAGGGGGCTGAGATAAGCGAGGTGGGAACCCCGGGAGAGGATGGGGGGGGGGAAAGGGGGGAAAGGGAAAAGGGGTTGGGAGCAGCCCGGTGGGGAGAAAAGAGCCGTGGATGGCCGGGACCTGGATCGCCCCACCCGGTCTAATTAGGCCCCGGGATCACCCCGGCGAGGGGGGCTAAAGGGATTTGCTGTGGCCGAGACGAGCATTTTTTTTTTTTTCCCCCTTGAAGGGTTTTTACCATGCCTCCTCCTCCTCCCCCTTCCCCCCTCCCCCTTTCATTCAAACTTCTCGGGGGCCCCCAACACGGAAGGAAAATGACTAACCTGGTCTCCGGCCATACCCAAAACCCCACGCTGCGCAAAACTCCAATACGTGTTTTTAAAAACACGCTAAGTTTTCTTTAGAGATTTTTTCCCCCCCCTCGTAAAACAACCTTTAATTTTATTTAATACAGCGAAACCCTTTTTTATTACTACAACTAACCACACCCAACCCTTCCCCAAATGAAAACACGTGGGAAAAGCCCTTGGGTTTGGGAGTAAAAAAAAATTTCCTTTTAAAAACTTGCCCGGTTATGTCCTAATTTTTAATTTATTTTTTGCTTTTTTTTTTTTAAAAACATAAACGTTGTTTTTTGGGTTTTACTATAGCATTTTGTGGCCAAAAAATTTTTAAAAAATGGTTTCAAGGAGTGGGTTTAAAAAAGTTTTTTTAGAAAATAAATTTCCCCAAAGGGAAATGACCTTCGACTTTAGCTTTAATTCCCAAATTTTAAATTTTTCATCAAAAACCCCGTCCCCCTTTTCCAACCTGAGGAGAGGCGAGAGAGAAGAGAAGGGAGAGAGAAGGGGGAATTTTGAGGGGAGAGAGAGAGAGAGAGAGAGAAAAAGAAGAAGGAGAGAAGAGAGCACCAACCCGCTTTCCCAAAAGATAAACTAAGCGCATTATTCCCTACTTTGTCTTAAAAATATTAGTTTTTTGTTTTAAATTTGAGTTGGGCCCTACATCTAAATTTNATGGGGTTTTCCCCCCTTAAAAAAAGTAAAAAAAAGGGGGGGGTGGGGGAAAACCAAAAAAAAAAAAGTAAAAAAAAAAAAACCCCAAAACAACCCCCAAAAAACCCCAAAAACCCAAAAACCCCAAAAACCCACCCCCCTAAGGTTGTTTTGTCCAAAAACGGCAAAAATTGTACCTCCGCAGGTAAAATTTTTGCGGGGGTTTCCGGTTAAAATTATTAATAAATTAAAATAAAAAAATATATAAATAATATAAATATTAAAATATAAGAATTATTAAAAAAAACGGGGTGGTCCAATTTCCAAACGGGGGCCACGGCATAAAAATATTTGGTGAGGGCCCTTAAAATTTTTTTAAGTAATATATAATATAAAATAATAAATAAAATTTTTGTTTGGTTGGTGTGTTGTGTTGGTTGGTGCCGCCCAGGCCCCCCCCGGGCGGAAATCCCCTTACCCCTTTTTAAAAGCTAAGGGGGTTTTCTTTTTATGGTGTCGACCCTTTTTTTTCTTTTTTTGCACCTATCAGATTTAAAAAAAGGGGTTCAAATTTGAAAAACCTTGATTTTAAAGGAATTGGGTGATATTTGATTTGGGTTGGGGGGTGATTATAAGGGTTTATTATTAAATGTTTTGGGGTGATTGGGTTTTGGGGTTTGGGTGAGGAAAGGGGTATGAAGGGGGTTTTGGGGGTTTTTAAAGTAAAGGGGGGGGGTTTTGGGGGGAAAAATTATAATTTTTTTTGTGGGGTTTTTAATAATAAATTTTAATTTTTTCAAAAGAAATATTAGAGTTGTTTTTGGGGGCCAAAAAAAAACTTTTGGGGCCAAAGGCCCACCTTTGCCCTCGCAAACAAAAAAAAGTGCGGGGGGGCCTTTGCATGAAAATATAATTTTATAAATAAATAATAATTTATATTTTTAATAAAAAAAAAAAAAAAAAAAAAAAAAAAAAAAAAAAAAAAAAAAAAAAAAAAAAAATTTTTTTTTTTTTTTTTTTTTTTTTTTTTTTTTTTTTTTTTTTTTTTTTTTTTTTATAAAAAATTTAAAAAATATAAAAAATTTTTTATTAATCCCTGGCCCCCTTTCCTTTTTTAAAAATGACAAATTGGGGGGTTTAGTTTACAAAGGTTTTTGGGGAGGGGGCCCACTTAAAAGATCAATTGCCTCCAAGTTCACCGGGAGGGGTGAAATTTGGACAAAATTTGGGCCACGCTTGACAAGAATGGGCCCGGGTGAATCCCCCCAACCCAAAACAAAATCCCAATTAAATAACTGCCGCAAGCCGCCCCCGGGCGGCTTTTTGGTACCCCGGGGTTTTGGGGGCCCCCCCACCAAACCAACTCTCCAAAGCCCCTTCTAGTTTTCCCTGAAATCATGGTTTAAAAATGTATGTTTTAAAACGCCAACCTATTCCATCACCCCAACCCATTCATCCCCCTTTCCCACCCCCCCCACCATTCACTACCCATTACCCCCCCCCCCCCCCATTCACCCCCCCCCCCCATTATCCATCACAACACCCCTTCACCACCCATTCCCCACACCCCCCATCATTCCCTCACCATCCCCATCACCCCCCCCCCCCATTCACCCCCCCAATCACCCCACACCCATCCCCATCCCCCCCACCCTTCCTCACCCATTCCCCTCCCCACATCAAGATTTCCTAAAATCTCGAACCCACTTTTTTCCCCAATTCTCGTAATGGGCGCAAAAAAAAAAAAAAAGTGTCGGATCATCTCTAAATGGGCTTAAAACCTTTCCCCCGCTCGAGCCCGGTTCCAAAAAATGTGCCATTGAGGGGGTTCGCCACAGGGGGGGGCATACGGAAAACAAACACACACACACACACCACCACAGCAACACACTCGCTTATATTATATATATATATAATATATAATATATATATATAATTATATATATATTATATATTAATTATAATAAATATATATATATATATATTTATATATTAATTTTATTATATATATATAATATATATATATTATATTATAATATTTATATAATAATATATATATAAAATTTTTTTTTTATATATATAATTATATATAATTATATATATTATATCAAAAGAAAAGGAACGATTATGTTCCCCTTCAAAATGGGGATTGTATTTTTGGGGCCCGAATTTTTGATGGGGCGTCGCCAAAACTTTGCTTCCCCCCCGTTCAAGCTACAAATCCCCCACTCACGGAGGGTTTTGAATTGCGGGTGTCGCCACAAGACTGCGAGGCGGTGCTATTAAAACCCCCGCATTGTCGCCATGAGCCAGAATCCGCGTGATGAGGGAATGAGCACTAAATTAGTCCCCCACCAGTAACAACAGAAGGGTTTGGTGCAATCATGGCAGGGGTTTTATGTGACGTTTTTGTGTACTTCAAAGATATCATAAATTTTTAGCATTATCGGGTTTTCAGGCATCCTTCGCTACGTCACGTCGGCTGACTCCGAATCCCTAGCTTGTATTACGTTCCCCTATTCTACCATTGCCCTACCCTTATATACTAATCGGTATCTGAATTGCCCGACTGATGTGCTGTCATGCTAAAATATTTTGCTGTTCTTTTGCTCCTTTTATCTGCCTTTTTGCACTGAGTGGGCCCAAAGGCCCGTGTTCGCGCACGCCCCGGCTGTTCGAACCCCCGACTGAAGGGCATGAAACCCGCCCTCCCCCGCCCGCCTACTTGGCTTCCAGCAGGGCGAGGGTTTGTGTTACTCACGTGTGTTTTTGTGTGTGTTGGTGGCCTTTCGTGGGAATGGACCCTCTGTGGTACGAAGGGGAACTATCCCTGATGTCCGTGGGACGTTAAAGGGAAGACTGTTTCTGTAGATTTATTTTTGTATAAAAAGCTGCAGGACGGGGAGGGGGGCGAAAAGGGGGTGGGAGGCGGGGGGGGCGGTTGGGACGTGTGCGGTAGCAACACACCCCCCGCCCACCAAACCCCGGGACAACCGCTCCATCTGTGACGTGTGTGATCTTTTAGACCCTGTGTCTTTTTCATTGTTTCCAGGACTGGGCCGCTCTCCTGCACTTCTGATCTTTGTACAGGAAACAGGAAAAAGGGAAAAATAGAAGCGAGAAACAAGCGAGGCTAGGCGAGGTGTGAGATAAGCGAGAGTGGGACACGGAGATGGATGGGAGGGGGAGGTGAGAGGGAACGTGTGGGAGGCAGCAGAGTGGTGGGATGATGAGCCGTGATGAGGGCCCGGGCACCTGGATCGCCTAACTGGTCTAATTAGGCGCCGGCATCACCTGTGCGAGGGAGGCTAAAGGCATTGTGCTGTGGCCGAGACGAGCATTTGCCTGTTGAGTTATTACCATGCCTCCTCCTCCTCCTCCTCCTCCTCCTCCTCCTTTCATTCATCTTCTCGCCGCCAACACGGAAGGAAGTGACTATCCTGGTCTCCGGCCATACCTAACCTCACGCTGCGCAAAACTCCAATACGTCGTTAAAATCACGCTAAGTTTTCTTTAGAGATCTTCCCGTCGTAACACACCTTGCATTTCATTTAATACAGCGAGCTTTATATATTACTACAGCTAACACACACACACATTCCACAGTGAAAACACAGTGAAACGCATTGATAGGGAGTAAAAACAACTTCTCTATAACTTGCACGGTCTATGTCCTAATTTGTAATTTATTTGTGCTTTTTTTTAATAACGTAAACGTTGTTTTTAGTTCTATCTATAGCATTTCGTGGCATTCTTAAAACTGGTATAAGGAGTGGTTTCCACTCAGTTTTTGAGAAAGTATTCCCAAGGAACTGACCTTCGACTGAGCTAATCCAAGTTAATTTGTGCTCAACCACGTCCCTCTTTTCCATCCTGAGAGGGAAGAGAGAGAGAGAGGAGGGGAGAGAGAGAGAGAGAGAGAGAGAGAGAGAAGGAGAGAGAGAGGAAAAGGGGAGAGGAGAGAGAGAGAGCACCACGCTTCCAACAGATATAACATAAGCGCATTATACATCACTTGTCTTAAAAGTATTCAGTTTTTGTTAAATTTGATTGCCGTCATCTATTTAATCCCGCAGCGCTTAAATTTTTTTTAATTTTTTCCAGCAGTTGGAACTCCAATTATAAACCCCCAGGTTTTTCTTTGGGTGCAG
>JACEEZ010017764.1:0-29584 GCA_016584305.1 Chionoecetes opilio
CGGGCCCTATTCCCTTCTTCTGCAATGAACATTCTCGGACTATACTTTACTAAAAACCTGAACTGGAAATTTCACATCTCATCTATTGCTAAAATAGTTTCTAAGAGGTAAGGTGTCCTGTGGCGTCCGCGTCCCTTTTTTTCTCCCTCCCAGTTGCCTACTCTCTACAGGGGCCTTATCCGCCCATGTATGTAGTATGTCTCACAGGTATGGGGAGGATCCACTCATACAGCTCTCCTAAACAGGGTTGAGTCGAAAGCTTTTCGTCTCATCAACTCCCCTCCTCTGACAGACTGTCTTCAATCTTTAAATCACCGCCGCAATGTTGCTTCTCTTGCTATCTTCTGCCGTTATTTTTATGCTCACTGCTCTTATGAACTTGCTAACTGCATGCCTCCCCCCCTCCCGCGGCCTCGCTGCACAAGACTTTCTACTCATTCTCACCCCTATTCTTTCCATCTTCCTAATGCAAGAGTTAATCAGTATATTTTACTCTTTCATCCCTTGCGCTATTAAACTCTGGAGCTCTCTTCCTGTTTCTATTGTTCCACCTTCCTACGACTTAAAACTTTTCTAGAGTAACAACTAGACACAACTCGAACTAAATTGGCAAACCCCTCTTTTTTATTACTCTCTTACTGTTTTCTTTATAGGGACTGGCAACTAAGCGGGCTTTGTGTTACCTATTTTTCTTGTGCCCTAGGGCAGTCCTTTGTGATGTAAAAAAAAGAAAAAGAAAAAAAAATATATGCATAGTACTCTTCTCAAAAAGTATCCCTTCGTTACTTTTGTATCCATTGCGAGGAAATTTAACATTGTACCGCCATATATGCAGCATTTCCCAGCACCCCCTAAAATGTATTTCAGCACCCCAGGTTAAGATACACTGGGTTAGTAAGTGAGTCAAAAGGGGGGGGGGTAGGTTAGTTTAATTTTAATTTTGTAAAAAAGGGTCTTTATTTTGGGGGTCAGGAACGGATTAATCCATTTAATAGTTTCTTATGGAAAAATGCTGTTTCGGTTTTAGAAACAACTTTTAGGAACGAATTAAGTTCGAAACCGAGGGCATGTCGTATATTATTATATATATATATATATATATATATATATAATATATACTATATATATATATATATATATATATATTATTATATATATATATATATATATATATATATATATATATAATATATATATATATATAATATAATATATATATAATAGCGAAAGTGTGTGTGTCTGTGTGTGTGTGTGTGTGTGTCCGCTCCAGGTGCCGCCCCCTGTGGCGGAATCCCCTCATATGGCACATTTTTGGAACGGCTCGAGCAGGGAAGGTTTAAGCCCATTTATGAGATATCCGATCACTTCCTTTTTTTTTTTTTTTAGCAGCCTATTAGCGAGAATTGTGAAAAAAAGTGGGTTGCGAGAATTGAGGAAACCTTGATGTAGGGTGATGGGTAATAGGTGAGTGAATGGGTGGGGTGATGGGTAATGGGTGTGGGGTGATGGGTGGGGGGTGATGGGTGAGGGAATAGATGGGGGGTGATGGGTAATGGGTGAGTGAATGGGTGTGTGGTGATGGATAATGGGTGAGTGAATGGGTGGGGGGTGGTGGGTAATGGGTGAGTGAATGGGTGTGGGGTGATGGGTAATGGGTGAGTGAATGGGTTGGGGGTGGTGTGAATAGGTTGGCGTTAATACATACATTTCTACATCCATGATTTCAGGAAAGCTAGAAGGGGCTATCTGGAGAGTCTGTGTTTGGTGGGCCGAAGGCCCACCAATAGCCCTCCGCAGGAGCTAGCCAAAAAGTCCGCCCGGAGGGCGGCTTTGCGGCTAGTATATATATATATATACCAGTCAGGGCCAGCACCAGTGGGCCGGTTTTTGTCAAAGTAAGCTAGTCCACGCTTAGCTAGCTGGCTGATCGCTTCTTTAGCCTGCACCAGTCTCTCCTGCAGGCAGCCGTCCCAGAAGACCGTTTAGCCCGTAGGCTTCTTCAGCAGGTCCCTGAAGGGTGCCATGAGTGGAATGGTGGCCACGAAGGGTGCCAGCTGGTTCACGAAGCCGAACCATGACCACACGTCAGTAATGGAGGGCTGTGTGGGCATCTTGAAGTCCCTAATGGCAGCGAGGCGTTCCCCAGTGGGCTTGTAGGTGTCCAGCCCAATCGATAGCCCACGAAATCGACCTCCGTCTGACAAAACTGGAACTTCTCTGGTTTCAGCGTCACTCCGGCTTTGGCGTATAACTCTAAGAACTCGTACGTGTGCCAAAATGCCTCCTCTACACTTGCATCGTAGAGGAGGGTGTCGTCAACACATTTGTACTTTCGAAGCAGGTCCTGGATGGCATCGTCGAATCTCTTGGTGTATGCGTCGCTAGCTGAGCAGTGCCCCATGGGTGTCCGGCAGTACTGGTAGCGACCCCAGGGCGTTATAAAGATGGTGAGGGGCCTGCTTCCTTCATCCAGCTCCACCTGGTGGAACCCCAGTGGCTACCTACGGGCTAAACGGTCTTCTGGGACAGCTGCCTGCAGGAGAGAACCTGCTTTGGTGCGGCCAAAGAAACGATCAGCCAGCTAGCTAAGCGTGGACTAGCTTACTTTGACAAAAACCGGCCCACTGGTGCTGGCCCAGACTGGTGATTGGATTTGTTGTGATGCAGCAGTACTGTTCCTGCCCATCACTACATGCACCCATCTGTTGCAAGGGGGTTGGCGCCAGGCTTTATGCGGCAACCGGCACCTTACACCTGCCGAGTCAGGGTATGCTGCCGTAGAAGGAGAGGCACTGGCAGTAGCATGGTGCCTGAGGAAGGCTCGACTGTTCCTCCTAGGATGTCCCAGCTTGGTGATAGTGAATGACCACCGCCCCCTGGTGAAGCTCTTCAGCAATAGAGCCCTCACAGACATCGCTAACCCAAGCCTGTTTCGGCTGAAGGAGCGGACTCTACAATACAAATTCACCATGCGCTACCTGTCAGGAAAACAGAATGCAGCTGCGGATTTCCTGTACGCAGTGGCCACGGCTGATCCAGATGAAATCGACGAGTGCCAAGACAACGACATCGCAGCGGCTATCAGCACAGCCACCTTGGATGTCCTTAAACCTAAGCGGGTGCGCCACGCGGCGGGGATGTAGTCCTCAAACGGCACTCAGCGACCACGAGTCCCAGTTTTTAGTGTCGAAGGTTGACAAAAGGGGAAACGGGTGCCCTCACAGGTCTCGGAAGCGTTTGCCGGGGCCTTTCTACAGGGTGAGAGCGGATGGCGGGCCCCGGGGCCTGGTCAAGTACCCCTTTGACGGGGGGGACAAAAGGTAGTTTCCCCGGGCCCTGCGGCACCAGATAGCACCCAAACTTCACGCCAGCCGCCAGGGGCTTAAAATCGATGCGGGGAGGGCCAGGCAGGCAATGTACTGGCCTGGGAAGAGGGCACGTGCGCACCACAGGAAAAACTGCGATTCGTGCAACGCCAACGCCCAGCCGTTTTCACAGCCCCCCACCCTCTTCTCCTAAACCCCCCTCCGGAGTCCCCCCAGCAGAGGGTTGGGACCTTTTTCGGATGGGGGGGCCAGACGTACCTAGCCTACGGGGCCCGGTTTTGTTTGGGTGGGGGGAGTTTGCCCACCCCCACTCGGGTGCCTGTCGGGCAAGATCATGGGGGCCTCTGGGGCATTATTTCACCAGAGGGGGTGCTCCAGAGGCAGCTCACCACGGACGGCGACCCCAAAACCTGGTCAGGCGGAGATGGCTGCCTTCCTCAGGATTGGGGTGTCACGACCCGCCTCTCCTCCGCGCAACCCCCAAAAAGTCAAGGGCAGGGCCGAGGCCGGGGGAAAAAAACCCCCAAGAGGGTCTGCGTCACGTTCGGGACCAAGGGGGCCAGCGGCACACAAACTGACAGATTTTCCCTAGTCCACTCCATACCAAAAAACACCCTCTGTGGCATTGAAAGTCCCCCGCCCCAGCTAGTGACAGACAGACAGCTGCGGGAGGGCTGCCCACGGCCAAACAACACTACAAGCTGACCCGCTTTCCCCGCAAATTTGGGGATGCTAGGGAAAGGCAGAGGCCCCAGATCACGAGACGTTTTTTTTTGTGAGGGAGACGGAGACTGAGAGGTGGCAGGTCCCAAACGCCCCCAAAACTGCGCCGGGGCCCGATCTGGTTGGGACAGGCCACCTTACCTGGAGCAAGTAAGGTAGGGTGGTTGAGGCCCACCACACCGGAAATATGCGTAAGGATGGAGGGGAAGTGGCGGATATCGCTCCGCACCCCGGACACCTGAAGAAGCGGCCCCCCGCGGGCAGGCCCTGGTCGAGGTTTGGGAGGAGGGACCACCGCACCATCTGAGGCCCCCACACCGCGGCACAAGGGGGGAACCCCGCCCTCAGAGGCACAAATCGCAACCGAGGTGGCTGGAAAGGCACAATAAGGGGATAGCTTATTTATTGTTTTGACTAAGGCCATTCAGGGGATGTGTTTGTTTTTTTTTTTTTTGTTCTTGTGCTTGTAAGATTGTCAGGCCGGCACTGTTATATCGCCCTTAAAATTTTGGGGGGATTTTGGGGGAGTTTGGCCCTAACTAGCAACTTTCGGGAAATAGCATGCCCTGTGTCATATCCCCGCCAAATTCAGTTCCCGCCTGGGTGACACTGACGGTTGTGAAAGAATGTTATTTTGACGCCAGGCCTTTACGTAAACCTCCTATCTTATTCCACTAATCCAGTGTCAGTGGCGGGGTGGGTTAATCCATCTCACCTCTGCAAAAAACCCTTACCTTTGACCGTTCCCGTATACGGCGGCCATACCCTTACGGCGCTATATCGACGGGGCGGGCGGCGTCCCCCGGATGCGCCTGGGGAAAGGGGGAGTTATAACCCTCCGGGTCGCACTTTAATTCCCGGGGTATACGTCGCAGGGTGGCGACATCCCCGGCACAGGGGAGTGGTGGATAGTTATGAGCCGTTCGTCCTGTTCCGCTGGATCTTTCGTGGGGGGGGCCCCGGGCTGCTGGGACCCCCCATGAAACCCCGGCTTCCCCCTGTGCGTACCCTAGCGCGGACCTAATGCTTGCCCATTTGTTTGACTTGACACGTTTTCCTATGGACAGGTACCCACCGACAGTAGAGAGAACGGATTTGGGTCCGCCTTTTGCTGAGGGGTGAGGGAAATCAAAAGGCCGCATCTTACAGGTTCATCCTCCTCATGGCGTTAGTGAGAGCACCTACAGGTCTGTCTGGGGGGTAGGATTCCCGGGGAGCGTTTTGGTGAGGGGGTATGCCCCTGGGGGGGAATTGGAAAGGGTTCCCTTTAATTAGGGTTTCCTGGCCACACGATGGGTTAGCTTTTTAAAGCGAACCCTGTTCCGTTGTCCTATATTTTAGGGACTTCCAACCCCCCGTCCATTTGAGTTAAAGGAAATGGGCTGCCTACCCCGGGACTGATTCTCGCTGGAACGGTTTACGCCCCCGACCCCTGGTGTCGGTTAGTTTAAACAAATAACACGGGAAAACGGGGGAAGCAAGCTCTCTTTTGTCCAACCCTAATAATTGCTTTAGACACAAGTTTTACAGCTTTTTCACTGGCCTAAAAATAGATACAGCCATCCACCCCCTAAATATTGTGACTGAGTGGGAGAGATCAATTTTTTACTACAAAAAAGAATGCCATTTTTTTCTTTTTAAAAAAAAATTTTTCAAAATGACCACTTAGTGCTAGCATGAACCCTTTAAAAGCAGAAAAGGGAGAACCCTCAAGCGTGAATGGGATCCTAGATATCATATTGGTCACATGACTCACCCCTAATTATCAACCTTAAAGGTTCACTCCCTCTCAAGTTACCCCAAATCCCAATTTTTTTTTTCTTTTATGCATGATTTTCTACTGTAATTATCATAAAAATTTTTTTTAGAAACCCATAAATTTTTTTGCTGCTTTCTCTAGAAGTAGCTATAAGAACCGTTCTCAAAAATACAAGTAAATGGGGGCCATACATGGGTTTAGGAGATCCTCTATTCCACCGCTGATAGGACTCACCCGGCATTGTGTTTTGACTTGGTCATCTTTGCAGCACAAAACGACGTTTTTTTTTTTTTTTTTCATTTGCAGATGGACACATTTTGCAAAAAACGTGTTTATAGGGAAATCCCTATAAGGGTTGTAAATTTTTTTTATATATAAATTCTAACTAAATTAGACAAAAAAAAATATAGTTGTAAAAATTGCAACAAGCAAAAAAAACAACAAACATATATTTATGAAATATTTGATGTTTTTTTTTCAACAAAATAAAAGTATTTGATTGAAGGACGAGCTGACATTTCCTATATGGAAAAAGGTTAAAAAGATGACTCACAATAATTAAAGCTATGCAAACAAAAATATGGAGGGACATTATGATATGCGTATTATATATAATAATATATATAAAATATTATATATAATATATATATATATTATATTATAAAAATATATATATATATATTATAAAATAATAGTAATTTTAAATAATATTTTTTTAATTTTTTATTTTTTATAAATTAGGGGGAAATAGGCTAGGGGGGGTTTTTAAAGGGGGGCAAAATTTTTTCCTCTTTTGTGGTATTTGCCTTTTAAAAGAAAATGTCTTTTTGGCAAAGTTTCACTAACGGGAAAATTTAGGGTGGGGGACGTTTAACAGTTTTTTCGCCCCAGGAAGGAGAAAGGGGAAACTGAAATTTTGGGTTTTGGCCAAAAGGTTCCCACTTCACAGAGCAAAACTTTCCCAGCGTGGGACGTTTTCGAGATTTTTCTAGCAAAAGAAAAAAGAAGGTGCCAAAAAAGAGGACTTGGGGGAAAGTCCCGACTTTGGGCACGACTGACCCCACCTCGCCCGAAACACAAGGAAATTTCCTTTTCAGGGGGAAGATCCTGGGGCAAAAGCAAGTAAACTCGGTTCCGCCTGGCCCCCCAAAAACAAAGGGGTTAGAAAATCTCCGTTTTTGGAAAACGCCCAAATCCCCCCCCTCACTCTTCCTTCCGAAAACGGGGTCTTCTTCCCAGCGGGGGAAGGGGAGCGGGGTTCGATCTGTCGGGCCCAAAACTGAAAACTCGGTTTTGCCCACGGAAAGTCCCTTTTCCCCGAGCCGTCAACGACCCCAAAAGGGAAGAGAGGGGGACAGGTCATGCGAGAAACAAGTCACCACCCCCCTTACCTTCTTGGGCGGGGTCCTTCTCCCCCAAAAAGATTGGGGGGCCGGGGGCCCAAAACCTCCACCCTATCTTTCCAGGGAAGAAAAGGGGTCAGAGCCCCAAAGCCCCGAATTGTGGGCGGTCGGGGTTTGGCCAGATCCAAAGAGCTTTTGGGGATGGTCCACACAGGCAAAACGAAGTACAGGTCCACTTTGGCGAAGGACATGAAAGAGACTTATCAGTCCTTTACACAAACTCCCCCCACCACCCTCCCCCCCCCCCCCCCACACTTTACCGTTCATGCGACGGGAAGATCTCTTGCCTCAGGACGATCGGCACTCGCGCCGAAAGACCTCACCATCACTCGTCCACAGGAGAAGGAGTGGAGAAGCTCCTAGGGAGTCCCGAAACGGCACTCCGGAACTGGTGATGGCCGCCGACTACAGCTTGTCGAGGCTCTAGACGACTGGGGGTCAGGAACGGGGGGGGAGTCGTGGCGATGTGGGCTTCCCGACCAACCAGTGCAACAGGGAGCCATCAATGGTGCATGCACCATCTTGCCCAACAGAAGATCGGCAGACCCCTCGTTTCACTTGCTTGCCGTCATACGTCCACGAACTTGTCTACTTGAGAAGGCCTTTTCTACGTGTTTTGGGGTCATCTTATCGGTCCTGAAGCAATCACCATTCTTCTCTCGCTTCAAGACTCACTGGTTACCTCAACATTCGGCAATAACCCTCCCATCAACGAAGACTCTGCCGGAGACTCTGGTCTCCCAAGAGTACGACTCATCAAGGTTACATGAAACGTATGCTTCAGACAAAGCAGCCCTGCTGACGACTATAAGGAACCTCGCTGAGCTGAGCATCCTTTCCTCGGCGGCGCTATTCCGAAGACCTCGATCCGTAGCCCGGAGCGCTTCACGAGAGCGTTGGATGGCGCGTATAATTTATCTTCTGAAGATGATCTTGTTCGGGAGCAGCTGACTGGATGTCGTCACACCTCGA
Organism: Chionoecetes opilio; assembly: GCA_016584305.1. Taxonomy (NCBI): domain Eukaryota; kingdom Metazoa; phylum Arthropoda; class Malacostraca; order Decapoda; family Majidae; genus Chionoecetes; species Chionoecetes opilio. Next base: position 8,184 of record JACEEZ010017764.1, read on the forward strand.
GAAATGTCAGCCCTTCCAGCGGTTTCATCGTTCGCAACCGAGATTACGTCCTGCGATGGTTCGATCGACGGTTCCATCTACGCTTCGCCAACGATCTGGATTCGCTAAGGAATAGTACATTCAGTACCACGACGAAAGTATTCGCAAGGCCTTTACTTCACCACTCTGAGCCGCCATTTATGGTTACTTGCAGCCGAAGATCTCATTGGCCTGTCACTGTTCGAATCAGTCTCCCTGTCTCCGACAAAAAGCAATTGTACGGCCATTCTCTACGATGAAGAGCCGAGGAACCGCCCAGCGAATAAACCTCCCATCATCGAACAAGTTCCTGAGGCAACACTGCCCTCACTCGCCACGAATAAATTCCCTCCGATCTCCGAAGCTCTTGATATCAAGACCGACTTCCTGCTCCACCAACCTCGGAAGTGGGCAGAAGAGGAAATAGTATGTCGAGGCATGCTGCCGGAATCGAGGGACTTCGCGTCGTGTCAACGACACAGCAACGCACGCGAGGAGTGGACGCTCATCCAGTCCTGCAACCTCGGCTGACCATAAGACGAAGGAAACACAGCGCCAGTCACCTCCAAGTTGTGGATGGCCCATCGCCATCAAGCCCGGGACTCGAGGCTTCCCTTCCCCGGTCCAAGCCCGGCCATCAAGGAGTGGGGTGGATCCCATGATATCCCCCTCCACCGAGGGGCTAATACTCACCAAGAGGGGCACAAGCAGCCCTCGCTAGGGACGGATGTCCGGCTTGTCCGCTTTCAAGAGATGAACATCCCCTACTTAAAGGACAGTGCATAAGGGTAAATATCAAAGTTGTAATTCACCAGTGACCACCCTCTCTAAATATCAACCGATTGAGGTCGAACTTTGCATACGATGGTTTCTTGGATAGGATGCCACCATTCACCCAAAGTAGGAAGGACAAAATTCAAACTTGTGATTTTATTGGCACCCGAAAGTATATAGAGAAATACTCATATTACTCTATACGATATATGATATATATATAGATATATATATATAGATATATATAGAGAGAAGATAATTATATATATATATATATATATATAATATACTATATATATATATAATATAATTATATATATAATATATACTATATATATATTATACGTATATATCTTATATATATTATATATATATAATATATATAATATAGATATTATATATATTGACTTCCAGAGCCAGCAGTGGCGGATCGAGAGAGAGAGAGAGAAGAGAGAGAGTGAGAGAGAAGAAGAGAGAAAAGATGAGAGAGGAGGAGATGAGAAGAGAGAGAGCGAGAGAACAACAAAGTTAATTTGGAAACTCACCTTGGTACATGTTGGTAGGCTGATCCAGTGAAGTGCATCGACGCGGCCTACTTGTTTCCAGCAGAAAAGTACCAAACCACTGACATGGAGACCGGATTGGTGATTGTTCAACAAATTTAGAGGGCGGCGGGTTAGTGAGCCACAACCATCCTTCCTCGCTGGACAACCTGAAGTGAATGTAGGGTATAGTCGATGAGCTGGAGTAAAGGCAACGTTAATGGTACGTACGTCAATACATAGTTACAATCTCACTTATGATAACTTCTGCATAAAAGTGGCTACGGGCCAAAGCCATCTCAAGCCTTTATAGGGCTCAAAGCAAAGTTTGGCTTTAGCCTCTCAGCAGAATTTCATTTTAGCACCCCAACACTAACAGATAATACTATTGATCACGATAAATGCTCGATCATTCATATATTGCAAATATTACATACCTTTAATTCATTCAATTAGTTACCTCCGCCAACAAAGTTGGAGGGGTTATGTTTTCACCCCGATCTGTCTGTCTGTCTGTCTGTCTGTCTGTCTGTCTGTTTGTTAGTGTACAGGATTTCTCGAAAAGTTACAAATAGATTTGGCCCAAACTCGGTATACCAAATCTATTGTATAAGGAAGAACTGATTTAATTTGAATTAAATCTATTGAAAAATGTTGCCATGGCAACCAATTGATGAAATATTGGGCCCGGAGGTATGCGCTCATACTGAGTGCATATTTTATTTTATATATAATATATATATATATATATATATATATATAATATAATATATATATATATATATATATATATATATATATATATATATACACGTATATGTGATTAAATATTCGGGCGGAGGTATGCGCTCTACTGAGTGCCCCCCCTCCAGTTATATATGTGTTAGGTACATCAGACAAATGGCAGGTTTTTACCATTTTATAATTTATCATCTTAAAAGGTAGAAAGCTCTAAGGAATAGTTTGGTATTGATTTGAAGTTCAATATTCCAAGCGCAACACTATTAAGTAGCATACTGAGTATTGTCTCCTGAACATTAACAAACCATTCTGTCCTTGATAGTAAAGCAATAATCAACCGACAATGCTTTTACTGTAAACGAGGTCATGATTTAAGGTCAAGATCTCGGGATTAAGGAAATTGCATCGTTAAAAATTGCATATTTACAATCAATTATAGCTTCAAGTACAATCAAATGTATCCAATTGGTATTTATGACAAAATGCAATAAGTTGTCATGCATGTGTAGCGCCCCCCCTTTATAGCTTTATAGCTTTGACGTTAACTCGAAGGGCTCCACAATTCTGGCTATTACGCTGCCACCACCCACAATAAGTGGGAAAAAAAGTATATGTTTAAGAAAATATGTGATTACTAATGGGTCTGAATAAACAACTCGTTATCAGAATATCAGTATATTAACACTTACTGATTCACCAGTAATTACTTCCCTCCTTCTTAACCTAATGTCTTTCAACACAAATACATACTTAATACTATGAACACCGACACGACGCGACTCTCAGCTCGTGCTCAAAGCGTAACCCTATAACTCCTTCACCCTAAATCACTGAGTAACTTTCCCGTCACACTGACCCTCAGTGTAACTTTCCCGTCACACTGACCCTCAGTGTAACTTTCCCGTCACACGGATTCTCTGTGTAACTTTCCCGTCACACTGACCCTCGGTGTAACTTTCCCGTCACACTGACCCTCAGTGTAACTTTCCCGTCACACTGACCCTCAGTGTAACTTTCCCGTCACACTGACCCTCGGTGTAACTTTCCCGTCACACTGACCCTCAGTGTAACTTTCCCGTCACACGGATTCTCTGTGTAACTTTCCCGTCACACTGACTCTCGGTGTAACTTTCCCGTCACACTGACTCGGTGTAACTTTCCTGTCACACTGATTCTCTGTGTAACTTTCCCGTCACACTGACTCTCGGTGTAACTTTCCCATCACACTGATTCTCTGTGTAACTTTCCCGTCACACTGATTCTCTGTGTAACTTTCCCGTCACACTGATTCTCTGTGTAACTTTCCCGTCACACTGACCGGTGAAAACTTTCCCGTCACACTGATTCGGTGTAACTTTCCCGTCACACTGATTCTCTGTGTAACTTTCCCCGTCACACGATTCTCTGGTAACTTTCCCGTCACACTGATTCGGTGAAAATTTCCCGTCACACTGATTCTCTGTGAAAACTTTCCCGTCACACTGATTCTCTGTAACTTTCCGTCACACTGACCCTCAGTGTACTTTCCCGTCACACGGATTCTCTGTGTAATTTTCCCCGTCCCCACTGATTCTCTGTGTAACTTTCCCGTCACAGGGATTCTCTGTGTAACTTTCCCGTCACACGGATTCCTGTGTAACTTTCCCGTCACACTGACTCTCGGTGTAACTTTCCCGTCACACTGATTCTCTGTGAAAATTTTCCCTTCACACTGACTCTCAGTGTAACTTTCCGTCACACTGACTCTCGGTGTAACTTTCCCGTCACACTGACTCTCGGGTAACTTTCCCGCCACACTGACTCTCGGGGTAACTTTCCCGTCACACTGACTCTCGGTGTAATTTTCCCCGTCACACTGATATCTTGTAACTTTCCCGTCACACTGACTCTCTGTGTAACTTTCCCGTCACACTGACTCTCGGTGTAAACTTTCCGTCACACTGATTCTCTTTTGTAATTTTCCCCGTCCACTGACTCTCGGTGAAAATTTTCCGTCACACTGACCCTCGGTGTAACTTCCCGTCACACGGATTCTCTGTGTAACTTTCCCCGTCACACGGATTCTCTAGTAACTTTCCCGTCACACTGACCCTCGTGTAATTTTCCCCGTCACACTGACTCTCGTGTAACTTTCCCGTCACACTGACTCTGTGTAACCTTTCCCCGTCACACTGACTCTCGGTTTGTAACTTTCCCGTCACATGATTCTCTGTGTACTTTCCGTCACACTGACCCTCGGTGTAACTTTCCCGTCACACTGATTCTCTGTGTAACTTTCCCATCACACTGACCCTCAGTGTAACTTTCCCGTCACACGGATTCTCTGTGTAACTTTCCCGTCACACTGACCCTCGGTGTAGCTTTCCCGTCACACGGATTCTCTGTGTAACTTTCCCGTCACACTGACCCTTAGTGTAACTTTCCCGTCACACGGATTCTCTGTGTAACTTTCCCGTCACACTGACCCTCGGTGTAACTTTCTCGTCACACTGACTCTCAGTGTAATTTTCCCGTCACACTGACCCTCTGTTAACTTTCCGTCACACTGACCCTCGGTGTAACTTTCCGTCACACTGATTCTCTGAGTAACTTTCCCGTCACACTGACCCTCGGTGTAACTTTCCCGTCACACTGATTCTTTTGTGTAACTTTCCCATCACATGACCCTCAGTGAACTTTCCCGTCACACGGATTCTCTGTGTAACTTTCCCGTACACTGACCCTCGGTGTAGCTTCCCGTCACACGGATTCTCTGGGGTAACTTTCCCGTCACACTGCCCCTTAGTGTAATTTTCCCCGTCACACGGATTCTCTGTGTAACTTTCCCGTCACACTGACCCTCGGTGTAACTTTCTCGTCACACTGACTCTCAGTGTAACTTTCCCGTCACACTGACCCTCTGTGTAACTTTCCCGTCACACTGACCCTCGGTGTAACTTTCCCGTCACACTGATTCTCTGAGTAAAGTACAGTCACTCCACCTAAATCGCGAACACATAGGCTTCGGATCCTCTCCTTCCATTTCCTTTTCGTATTTTCCAATAAATTATCGTTCATATTCTCAATGCATTCCTCCTCCTTCACCTGGGATGTTGTTAATCCCACGGGGGCCATCTCTCCCTCCCTCGCCATCTCTCTCTCTCTCTCTCTCTCTCTCTCTCTCTCTCAGAAAGCCTTGCTTGAGGCACAAGAAGGATAAAGTTTTTAGCACCTCGAGACGTCACCTTATTAAAATGTCTTTAGTGGTTTGGGTTTTTGCAGGAGTTAAACCCAAATTACCAGATTAGCCTCTCTCTCTCTCTCTCCTCTCTCTCTCTCTCTTCTCTCTCTCTCTCTCTCTCTCTCCCCTCTCTCTCTCTCTCTCTCTCCTCTCTCTCTCTCTCTCTCTCTCTCTCTCTCTCTCTCTCTGACACTATCACACAATGAGGAATATACACATAAAAATAATGTAAAATTAAAAATACTTTAATTATAGATATTTCCAAACAATATTTATTGGCTACATTTACACATCTACGCGCGCGCACGCACGCACGCACGCACACACACACACACACACACACCCCACACACACACACACACACACACACACACCCCAACACACACACACACACACACACACACACACCACACACCCAAAAGGACCCAATTGAAGGGTCAATGGAAGGAGGAAGGGAGGGAAAGAGGGAGGGAGGGAGGGAGCTGTTAAATTGTCATTAGCTGTTGGTCGGGATTTAAAACTATAATTACTCATCAGGAGCTATAAAGTCAGGAAGGTTTGAAACAGGTGTGGCTACTTAGGGGGGTGGAGCGGGTCTCTAAGAGGAGGCTGAGCGAACATTTGTAGACAAGGAAAAAAATTTGAGAAATTGAAAGGGATTGCCTCGCCCCCAAATGCTCGCGAAGTTCATTGCGTGACTGTACCCAAAACCCACAACTCCAGCTATGAATCAAAGGGCCCTTTGCTGTATCCAGGTGTATCCAGGGTCATCCACTCTGCTCCCACAGCTCACCGCTGCTCCCACAGCTCACCGCTGCTCCCACAGCTCACCGCTGCTCCCACAGCTCACCGCTGCTCCCACAGCTCACAGCTGCTCCACAGCTCACCGCTGCTCCCACAGCTCACAGCTGCTCCCACAGCTCACAGCTGCTCCCCAGCTCCCCCGCGCTCCCACAGCTCACAGCTGCCCCACAGCTCACCCCTGCTCCCACAGCCTCCACAGCTGCTCCACAGCTCACCGCTGCTCCCACAGCTCACCGCTGCTCCACAGCTCACCGCTGCTCCCACAGCTCAAACCCCTGCTCCCACAGCTCACACTGGGTCCCACAGCTCACAGCTGCTCCCACAGCTCACCGCTGCTCCCACAGCTCAAGCTGCTCCCACCCGCTCACCGCTGCTCCCCCAGCTCACCGCTGCTCCCAGCTCACCGCTGCTCCCACAGCTCACAGCTGCTCCCACAGCTCACAGCTGCTCCCACAGCTCACCGCTGCTCCCACGCTCACAGCTGCTCCCAAGCTCACCGCTGCTCCACAGCTCACGCTGCTCCCACAGCTCACCGCTGCTCCCACAGCTCACCGCTGCTCCCACAGCTCACCGCTGCTCCCACAGCTCACCGCTGCTCCCACAGCTCACCCCTGCTCCCACAGCTCACCGCTGCTCCCACAGCTCACCGCTGCCCCACAGTCACAGCTGCTCCCACAGCTCACCGCTGCTCCCACAGCTCACCGCTGCTCCCATAGCTCACGCTGCTCCCCCAGCTCACCGCTGCTCCCACAGTCACCGGGTGCTCCCACAGCTCACCGCTGCTCCCACAGCTCACAGCTGCTCCCACAGCTCACCGCTGCTCCCACAGCTCACCGCTGCTCCCACAGCTCCACAGCTTCTCCCACAGCTCACAGCTGCTCCCACAGCTCACAGCTTTCTCCCACAGTCACAGCTGCTCCCCCAGCTCCCCCGCTGCTCCCCGCCACCCCCTGCTCCCACAGCTCACCGCTGGGTCCCACAGCTCACAGCTGCTCCCACAGCTCACCCCGCCAGCTTCACTTCGCTCCCTAAAACCCTATAAATAACATATGGCCATGAGCTTTCATGCTATAACAGATAAATAAACAATCTCCCTACATCCCCACCAATACATTTCCCTGCCCCATACCTTTAACAGGGTGATAGCCACACCTCCCCCCACGTCTACCAGCTGGAGAGTGGACAGAGAAACTAATATGGCAACCTGCCCCCTCCTCGAATGGCCTGCTGACGTCACCGCTATCGTCGGCACAAAAAAATTGTCGAAAAATATATATATATAGTGATTCAGAACGAGGAGTGAAGGAAAATGACGCATTAATTACTTGACAATATATATATTACTTTACCCTCCACTCAACGTAAACTCTTCGTCAATCATGAGTCAAAAGTTTTAACCATTTTCTCGCGTTACACATGTATACATTTATCCTGCTTTATTATAGCTTGTAACAGTGAGGCCAAGCATTATATACAAAAGTGTCACACAGAGCCTGCTGTTGGAGTCATTATTGCACTATTGTTTGTATTACTAGCTAGAGGTTAATAGTGTCCACCAAAGTGTGGGTAGCGCATGAGAATGGTGTCAAGATGATTGACCCGTGAGGAGGTATTTACATATACCAATCAAGGGATGACCCTTGGTCAGCAAGGTCTGACAGATGGACACTCAAGGCAGTAATGAGGGAAAGGTTTTTGACATTTGGGCAGTACACATATGCAAAAAGAGTTTTGGGGGGGACGTCCCTGTTTCGGATGTAGGGAGTAGTCCCCACATGTTTGGGGGGATCCAGTCATATAGCCCTCTTAAACGGGGTTTGATCAAAACCTTTTCGCTTATCAACATCCCCCCCTTTTAACTGACTGTCTTACATATTTAAATCCCACCGCAATGTTGCTTCTTTGCTATTTTTCCCGTTTATTTTCATGTTCACTGCTCTTTGAACCTGTTAACGTATCCCTTCCACCCTTTTCGCAGCCTCGCTGCACAAAACTTCCTACTCATTATCATCCCTTATCTTTCCATCTTCCTAAGCACGGTTATCCTAAAATCAGTAATTTACTCTTTCATCCCTTGTCCGGTTAACTCTGGAACTCTCTCCCTGATTCTATTTTTCCACTTCCACTGCGACTTAACTATTTTCTAGAGAGGATGAAAAATCCCACTAGAAAAAAAATTGGGCCCACCCCTTTTTCTTTATTCTTATGTTTCTTTATAGGGACTGACAGCTAAGCGGGCTTTGTGTTATTTTTTTTTTTTCCTTAGAGTCCTTTGGATGTAAAAAAAAAATATAAAACGTGCGTTTACTGTGATGCTTTAAAGGTATGCCGGATGTAAACTGATTGGTTGGACGTTGCTAGTAAGCTGAATGTGATGCGGTATAACGTCTGTGTTACCAAGGGGCTCGCTGAAAGTTAATGAATTTTAAATGTTGAAAGAAGTTGGACGAGCTCAGGCAAGATGCAAGGTAGTGTGTTGGATGCAAGTGCGAGCTGAAGTCAAGAGAAAAAATGATAACAGTAATTATCACAGGCAAAAACAAATTCCATCAATATTGAGATAGAGTAAGCATGAAAACACCCATTTTGACGCCCCTGAGAAGGTGTGATTGGCAGGAAAGTGTCCGTCGAGGCAGTGGCCATAATGCTACACAGGCCTTTGGAACCTGCCTGACCAGCCTTTTCAGGTGTCCAGAGTCCACACGCAGCAACCTTTGAGATCTGCACTCCTATGGATGCTTTAGCAGCACCAGGACTTGCTCTGAAAACCAGAGGGAGAATGAAAATAATGTGCCAGAAAAACAGTTTTGATATATGAAATTGATTTTCTGATTTAAGCAAATAAAAAAAAAATACAGAACAGCAATAACAATTAAAGTGAGGGACAGTGATTATAGTAAACAAAAACAAAAACATCAGCAATTTTACGAAAAAATATCTAAGAAAGAAACAGAAAGAAAGTATACGAGAACAAAAGAAAAAGGCAAAAGTAGTATTATGGATAGAGGTATGATGTATGTATACAATTGTTGAATGGAAGTAGTGGATAATGAACTTTAAGGGGGCTATAGCGAGGTATTACATCAAAAATTTTAGAAAAAACTTGGTCCATCTGATTTAAATTCTGTCCTCTCGCGCACTTTGGAGCATGTTTTCGGACTTGACATGGTCCATATTCAACATTGCTCCAGAGGTGTTTTCAATATCAAGTGCACTTGAATAAAATGGCGTCTTCCTCCGCATTTTTACAAGTCTCCCAGTACGGACTTTATCTCCCTCGAAATGCAAGTACCGTGTAAGATTGGGAAACATTAAACAAATAAAAGGAAAAGTGTGTTAGGTGTGGCAGAGAAGCACATATGTAGATACCAGGGTAAACATTAGTGAAACATGAAATATCGGTACATATTAATCTGTGGCTGGAGGTCCTCTTCGATATTTATTGTTCCAATGTGATTTGTTATGGAAGATGAGATGCTTAAATAAGTTGAATGAAGTGAGTTGGGTGTCATAGATGAAGTTACACTTAGGAAATATTGGTTGTGAATGTCACAAAGACACGAAATTAGAGCTCCATGTTATTGTGTGTTTTGGAGGCTCTCAGTCGACAATGAAATTGTATGAAAAGTGAAATTTTTATGGGTGATGACGGCTTTAAATAAGGTAAATGAAGTGAGTTAGGTTCGTAAGGGAGAAAAAGACATGTGAACACGATAACTGGAAACTGTCCCCGCGTAGGCGAGTGTTCCAATTTTTGGAATATGGTACTTACAACCAGTAAAGTAAGAAGTTGAAATACTCTTTTCCTATGTATTTTAATGCGTTAAGAATGATGATTGCACTCAAAGTCGTTGGAAATGCATCATATTGCAGTGATCTCGCCTTTTTCCCTGCTTTAGGTAGACTTTTCGACTAACGCCCAGGTTAGGTTAGTGAACTAGCGGGGGGGGGGCGCCCCCTCCCCCAGCTGCGTTAGGTTAAATAAGCAATGTCCATGTACTCTATTTAAAATGGTTTTAAAAGTTGAAATTTTTTGAGGAATAGGTAAGTAATTCCGTAGACTTTATCAGTTTTTTTATTTTATATATTTCCGGGCTTATGTTATTCCGTAGAGTGTTTACCGGATACATCTTACGTCATCCACTAATACACTATCAGTACAAAAATACTAGTTGCCATTTTCCCCGCCCAAAACCCCGCCCCGCGTTCCCGGACGGGTCCCCAGGTTTGTTATGAAGGGGGGGATAACTGCAAAAAAAGGCATTTCCGACGTTTTTTAATGTGACCCTCAGTCTTAACACATCATGATACATGGGAAAAAAGAGTAATTTGACCTCATACTCAATTACTGGTTTAAAGTACAAATTTTACCCAAATTTTTTACGTCCAGCAATGTTCCTATTTCGGCGACAGTTCCAATTACTGATCTTGATATTACAGGACCCAATATTTACATGTAATCATCTTTACCCGTGTTTCTGCATTAGAGATTAAATACCATCAATAGCTTGCAATGCTTAGTAAGGTAAGGTTAGGTTAGGTGACAAATGTCAAGGTAGGTTAGTGAATGAAGAATAGTTATCCCTATTTTTATAAGACATAACACTTGAATACTTCTCGCCAATCAGGGAGTACGATGGGGCGGCAGGATCGCAGACCAATCAGCTTTATCGTAACAGGCAATGGAGTCCTGGATCCCATAGAGCAGATTGGCCGTGACCAAATTCCTCTGAAGATGCCCACGGGCAAAAACTAAATTGGAATAAAGTACTGTTCTTAGGCCATGTTTCCTTTATCCTCCGCTATGATTCCACTGCGACACAAGTGCCTCCCAACCCATTTTACTTATTCTGTGTGCAGTCCTTCCCTAAGATGAGTCACTTCTGTCAGGGAACTTAAAGTAATCGTCCAGACCCCTTTTTTCTTTGCATAATTATGTTGAATATTCATTTAAAAAACCCAATTCACAAAAAATTATCATTTTCACGCCTTATTTCCCTAAAAACAGGATTTTGTAAAAAGCGCGGGAAAAAAACAGCCACATTCCAGCCGTGGCGCGAAACTTGCTGGCGACGTCACACGAGTGAGCCTCCCCGCCCCGCCCGACACAGACCACACGGAGACTCTGAGAAAAATGTAGTACTTGGGGAGTTTGGGTGTTCTGGGAATTTTTGTGCGACACGGCACATACTTGCATCCTGCATGGGCACGGCAAGAAAGCATTGCCATTCCGAGAGCTTAGCACCCCTTCCAACCCACAGGGGGACGATATATGTGTGCAGATCCTTGGAGCGACGGGGAGCGGCTGGTAGTAGCCAGGGTACGCAGCCCTCTCATCTCGGTGGCCGCTACTACCACCGCTGCCGCCCTGCACACATCTGCAAACATATATCGTCGCCCACAGTTTGCAAAAAGGGTGCTAAGCTCTCGGTTTAAAAGGGACAGCCCCACGCTGCACCCACACAGGATGCAAGACATGCCACCCTCGCACAAAAAAAATATCAGAAAAACACCCAAAATTCCCCAAGTACTACATTTTCTCAGGTCTCCGCGATATGTATCAGGGGGTGCTGGGGGGCTCCCTGTTGTGACGTCGCCGACCCATGGTGCGTCGTTGCTGATAAACAGGGTGTTTTGAGAGCACGGGGAATTACAGATTTGAATGCGGATCATTAAAAACGGGTGACTGGATGCCAAAATGTGACAAAATATTGTTTATATACTCGATCATGGCTATATTTTGACTGCAAATTAAAAACAGGAATGATGAAATGGTTGGACGATTACTTAATTGGGAATGGTAACTTATAAAGTGGAACACTCTGATTATCATGGGAAGACCCTGGAAATCCTATCATTAACGTAAATAAACTTTTGAACTGTCACGTGGCATCAAAAGGCCTCATCATGTCTCATCGCCATGGGTATTATAATGGGGCGAGAACTGCGCGGTCGCTACCGCCGTCAGCAGACTTACAGGGCCCCACAGCTTACTTTTCTCTATTTTTTCGGTTTAGTATATTGTGCAATAGTTATTCACTTCCGGAAACCAAAAATATAATTTATTTTTATATAAATAGTTGCTGAGTTAAGTTACGTTTAGTTTTGGTTAGGTTAGATTTAGGTTATATGTTAAGGTTTGGTTTAGGTTATGTTAGGCTTAAGGTAGTTTTGGGTTAGGTTTTGTGAGCTATTTAGGTTAAAAAAACTAATTTGATGGTGCGCGATTTCCGGGTGGTTGGAAAGCCGCCAATTTGCGGAATATTCCATTAAAATACCTCCATCAGAAAAAGTACTACTTTATGCAAGGAAAACCTAGTCAGTATCTCAGAAAGAAGTGCAGTCACGTATTTTTACAAGCGGTGTGCCATGGGGGTGTCTCTACGAAATAACCGAAATAATACCACTACGGGGGTTTATTTTTGTTGGGTATTGTTTTTTTTTNTCCCTGAGGATGAAGGGATGGGCATGATAAGAGTGAGGAGTGCATGTAGTGTATGTGAGTAGTAGAGGATGTCTAGATGCAGGCTGCGTACTCTCTGTGTACTGAGACACTAAGGGATATGGAAAGAGAGGACACGGGAGATTTCAATGATACGTCTGCAGCACCCCCTCAACTCCCGTAAGTACCTCCCCGGGAGTATTTCACCATGGCGGCAGCTGTCTGACTGCCTACTCCCAAAAGATTATTAAGACTTGATTATTAAGATCAGGAGACAAGTGCTTGATGTGTATGGATTCTAATAATTTAGTATCACTAGAGAAGTTTGCCTTTGATAGGATTCTAAAATCATTAATAGAGAATGGGTGATCAAGATCATGGGAGTGGGAGCGTATTGCAGATTGAGAAGGGGAAGAAATAAGTCGGCCAGTACGAGCAGAAACACCTTTATGTTCTGCGAACCTAAGGGTTAAGTTTTTCGACGTCTCGCCGATGTATCGAGCCTTACAGCTCGAACATCAACATATTTTAACTTATATAAACCATTTTAGCCTGATGATGCCAAGTGCCATTGGCGAAACGTTGCACGCATATAAAGAACCCGAAGAAATGACGAGTGTCTTTGCCACCCTGAAAAATCATCATGTGTCAACCTAAGAATATCAACTATATAATATACTAGCCGCAAAGCCGCCCCCCGGGCGGACTTTTTGGCTAGCTCCTGCGGAGGGCTATTGGTGGGCCTTCGGCCCACCACCTGTGTTTGTTGGACCTTCGGCCCACCAAACATAGACTCTCCAGATAGCCCCTTCTAGCTTTCCTGAAATCATGGATGTAGAAATGTATGTATTAACGCCAAGCCATTCACATCACCCCCAACCCATTCACTCACCCATTACCCATCACCCCCCTACCCATTCACTCACCCATTACCCATCACCCCCCACCCATTCACTCACCTAGCCGCAAAGCCGCCCTCCGGGCGGACTTTTTGGCTAGCTCCTGCGGAGGGCTATTGGTGGGCCTTCGGCCCACCAAACACAGACTCTCCAGATAGCCCCTTCTAGCTTTCCTGAAATCATGAAACCCATTCACTCACCCATTACCCATCACCCCCCACCCATTCACTCACCCATTACCCATCACCACACACCCATTCACTCACCCATTACCCATCACCACACACCCATTCACTCACCCATTACCCATCACTCCCCATCTATTCCCCTCACCCATCACCCATCACCCCCCACCCATTCATTCACCCATTACCCATCACCACCACCCATTCACTCACCCATTACCCATCACCACACACCCATTCACTCACCCATTACCTATCACTCCCCATCTATTCCCTCACCCATCACCCCCCCCATTCACTCACCCATCACCCCACACCCATTACCCATCACCCCACCCATTCACTCACCCATTAACCATCACCCTACATCAAGGTTTCCTCAATTCTCGCAACCCACTTTTTTTCTTCACAATTCTCGCTAATAGGCTGCTAAAAAAAAGAAAAAGAAGAAGTGATCAGATCATCTCATAAGTGGGTTTAAAACCTTCCCCTGGTCAACCCGGTTCCAAAAATGTGCCATATGAGGGGATTGCACCACGGGGGGGCCGCAACCTATACCACACACACATACACAGACAGACACTTTCGCTTTTATTAATATATATATATATATATTAAAATTGATATATATTTATATTATGTATATATTTATATTATATTATTTATTTATATTTTTTATATATATAAATATATATATATATATATATATTTAATATAATATATATAATATATATATATAACATAATATATATATATATTATTCTATATTAAAGTCCCCCAAATTTAATAACAATAATTAAGGTAAAAAATTTAAGGAAATAAATTATCCGTTATATAATAAATTATTACTTATTAATTATTATTTAATTATATTTATATTTTTTTTTTTATTTTTCTTTTGTTTTTTTGTTGTGGTATTAATTATTTGAAAATTCATTAGTTGTTTGTACATTTGGCAATGTTATTGTTATTTATTTGGTTTATTTTTTGTTAGTGTTGTGTTTGGTGACCGGGGGGTGGTTGTGGTGTTTGTGGGTTGGTGGGTAGTTAAGGAAACCTTGTGGTTTTAGGGCCAACTGCGTCGGCCGGTTTAGTTTGCGAGTGTTGTTGGGTGTGTGTGGTGTGTGTGTGTGTGGGGTGTGTGGTGTGTGTGTGGTGGGTGTGGTGTTTTGTGGGTGGGGGTTTAGTTGACACTGTTGTTTTTGGGTGTGCACTGTGTGGGTGTGTGTGTGTGTGTGTGTGTGTTGTGTGGGTGTGTGGACACGTGGGTGTGTTGTGTGTGTGTGTGTGGTGTGTGTGTGTGTGGACACTGTGTGTGTGTGTGGTGTTTTGTGTGTGGTGTGTGGTGTGTGTGTGTGTGTGTGTGTGTGTGTGTTGTGTGGTGTGTGTGTGGGTTTGCTGTGTGTGTGTGTGTGTGTGTGACACTGTGTGTTGTGTGTTTTTGTGTGCTGTGTGTGTGTGTGTGTGTGTGGGGGTGTGTGTGTGTGGTGTGTGTGTGTGTTGGTGGGGTGTGTGTGTGTGACACTGGTGTTGTTTGTGTGTGTGTGTGTGTGTGTGTGTGTGTGGTGTGTGACACTGTGTGGTGTGTGTGTGTGTGTGTGTGGTGTGTGTGTGTGTGTGTGTGTGTGTGTGTGTTTTTGTGTGTGTGTGTGTGTGGGTGGGGTGTGTGTGTGTGTGGTGGGGACACTGTATGTGTTGTTTTGTGTGTGTGACACTGTGTGTGTGTGTGTGTGTGTGTGTGTGTGTGTGTGTGTGTGTGTGATGTGTGTGGTGTGTGTGTGTGACACTGTGTGTGTGTGTGTGTGTGTGTGTGTGTGTGTTTTTGTGTGTGTGTGGGGTGTGTGTGTGTGTGTGTGTGTGCATGTGGGTGGGTGTTTTTGTGTTGTGACACTGTGTTGTGTGTGTGTGTGTGTGTGTTTTGTGTGTGTGGTGTGTGTGTGTGTGGGGTGTGTGTGTTGTTTTTGGGGTGTGTGTGGGTGTGTTGTGTGACACTGTGTGTGTGTGGGGTGTGTGTGACACTGTTGTGTGTGTGTGTGTGGGGTGTGTGTGTGTGTTGTGGTGACAGGGTGTGTGTGTTGGGGTTGTGTGTGTGTGACACTGTGTGTGTGGTGTGTTGTGTGACACTGTGTGTGTGTGTGTGTGGTGTGTGTGTGTGTGTGTTGTGGGGTGTGGTGTGTGTGCTGTGTTGTTTTGTGTGTGTGTGTGACACTGTGGTGTGGTGTGTGTGTGTGTGTGTGTGCATGTGTGTGTGTGTGTTGTGTGACACTTGTGTGGGGGTGTGTGTGTGTTTGGTGTGTGACACTGTGTGTGTGTGTGTTGGGTGTGGGTGTGTGTGACACTGGGGTTTTGGGGTGGTTGTGTTTTTACACTTTTGTGTGTGGTGTGTGTGTGTGTGACACTGTGTGTGTGTGTGTTTTGGTGTGTGTGTGTGGGGTGTGTGTGGTGTGACACTGTGTGTGTGTGGTGTGGTGACACTGTGTGTGGGGTGTTTTGGTGTGTTGACACTGTGTGGGTGTGGGGTGTGTGTTGTGTGTTGACACTGTGTGGGGTGTGTGTGTGTGTGTGTGTTGTGTGGTGTGTGTGTGTGTGTGTGTGTGGTGTGGTTGGTGGACCTGTGTGTGTGTGTGTGTGTTGTGTTGTTTTGGTGGGGTGGTGTGGGGTGTGTTGTGGACACTGTGGGGTGTGTGTGTGTGTGTGACACTGTGTGTGTGTGTGTGTGTGGGGACACTGTGTGTGGGGTGTGGTGTGTGTGGTGTGTTTTGTGTGTGTGTGTGCCTGGTGTGTGGTGTGTGTGTGGGGTGTGTGACACTGTGTGTGTGTGTGTGTGTTGTGGACACTGTGTGTGTGTGGTGGCTGTGTGGGGGTGTGGGTGTGTGTGTGTGTGTGTGTGTGTGTGTGGTGTGTGTGGTGACATGTGTGTGTGTGTGTGTGTGTGTGTGTGTGTGTGGTGTGTTGTGTGTGTGTGTGTGTGTGTGTGTGACACTGTGTGTGTGTTGTGTGTGTGTGTGTGTGTGACACTGTGTGTTGGGGTTTGTGTGTGTTTGGTGACACTGTGTGTGTTGTGTGGTGGGGTGTGTGTTGTGACACTGTGGGTTGTGTGTGTGTGTTGTGTGTGTGTGGTTGGTGTGTGTGTGTTGACACTGGTGTGTTGTGTGTGTGGTGTGTGCACTGTGTGTGTGTGTGTGTGTGGGTGTGTGTGTGTGTGTTGTGTGTGTGTGTGTGGACACTGTGTGTGTGTGTGTGTTGTGACACTGTGTGTGTGGGGTGTGTGCGTGCGTGCGTGCGCCAGCATGGATTACGAAAAAACTAAAGGCGGTTACATGAATATTTCACCAGAGGATCTTGACCCAATTATTAATAATGACTTAACTTAACATAGACGTGTCATCTCCGTGGTGTAATGGCTAGCGCGCCAAAAGACGAATCTACGGACCCTGGTTCGAACCCTTTCCCTGGCCAAGTCGGCGGAGCCCAAACAGTTGTTCTTCCTCCTTTTCGGGGTGATAAAGGGTACCTGGGGAAAAAACCTGGGGAAGGTAACTGTGGTAACCCGGATGTCACACAAGCCCTGTGTCGTGGGGTAACGGGTTCTCACCCACCGCAGTCTAAAAGGGGCTAATGCGACGGAGATGAGGGGCCGAGGCCACGCGCAGAAATAGCATATGCCCCCAATCTCTACTCAATTTAAACAATAGTGATGATTAACTTTTGGAGATGAAAAGGGTAATCAATAATATATGTGATTATTAGAAATCGTATCAAATTTGGTTTGTTCAGTCTAGGTCGAGGTAGGATCCCTGTAAAGAGGGTACCGTCATTCATAGGCCCTATATTAAACGCTACTGGGCGCCATCTTAGTACCAGGTTCTCGCTGTTCACCCAAGACCCGCGGAAGTTCTCAAGGCATGACCCCGCAGTATATCATGTTATACATGTATAAAGGATATACTGTTATCTTCGGAAATATTTGTTCTATAAGATTATCACATAAAACACAGTAAAACACATTAAATAAAGGTCATTATGAGACTCTGAAGAAATATGCATGAACTTACAATTCACTTAAACACGTCGTCATGTAAAACTCTGTGGGACAGCTTATAAGATGGAAGTTATCTATAGAAGCAATTTTTTTTAGCTTTCCATTGCTATATTTCGTTTTCTGATACATGCAGTAGTACTCACTGATCTATATAACATGGATCGCGGAAGCCTGGCTCAGCACTGATTCCAACTGTCCGCCATCTTGCCGTAACCAAAACAAAGCCTTGTTTCTGCGGCTCGCGTTGCTGTCTGGCTGTGTTATCGCCTCGTCATGCCAAGCTGTGCTTGCTGTCTGGCTGTGTTATCGCCTCGTCATGCCAAGCTGTGCTGTTATGTCCTGTACAAACAGACCAGGACCTGGAAGTGGCAAATCTTTCCACCTGTGAGTAACACCACACACACACACACACACCCACCCACCCACACACCCACCCACACCCACAGACACCCACACCCACACCCACACACACACCACACACACACCCACACCCACACCCACTCCCCACCCAGCCCATCCACTCTTAATCCATCTACCCACTCCAGTCATCCACCTACTAGTTAAAAAAAAATATAGGTGGATATGGTATACTTTTTTTTATATAAGTAATATAGATATAAGTATATTTTTTATACTTGTTAAAAATTAGTGGGAACGGAAGCAGACCTGAGTGCGGTTATGATACAAATGATCATACCCCTTCCTAATAAGCGGTGCTTTTTCTAATGGAGATAGCTTTATTTTGCGAAGAAAAAAAAAAAAAAAAAAAAGTATACCTTGTGGTAAAGTTAGGTTAGGTTTCATTAAACCTATAAGGTTAGGTTAGGTTTCAAATTTTTATTTTATTTTGGGGGGGGGGGGGGGGGGGTTGCCCGGGCCAAAATAAAAAATATCTCCATTGCGCAAGCACCCATTGTAGGCCCAAAAAAAAATAGTTGATGTCTCTTAAAACGACCGCAAAACTCTCGTCCATTATTACCAAAAGTTGTTTCGTTTGTCTATATGAAACCATAGTCGTTTCGTACACTCAGTCGGAGTTGAACTTGACTACTAGAGTTACGAAACGAAAACCCCGGGGATGTACGAAAATACTCAAAATCAGTGTACGAAAAATAATACTTTCAAATTTAATATACCTAATTAAGAAAAGTTTTTTGATTAGGCCAAAGGTTTTTGATTAATTTAAACTTCCTGTAATCCCCGAGAGTAGCTTCTATGGACCACTGTGGCTCGCGCCGTACCCGTGGCCGCGGGGCGGGGGGGGGTACGGGGCTGGCGCCGTTATAGTGGACGAGAACTGCGCGTTCGCTCTTTTGGTCAGACACACACACACTCGGGGGCTAACACGCACTCTTAGCCTCTCGCTTTACCCCATACACCACACCTGTCCCCTACACACCTGTACGGCCTTTGCAACACACCTGTACAGCCTCGCAGCACCCTGTCACTACACACCTGTACGGCCTCGCAACACACCTGTCCTTACACCCCCGTACGGCCTCGCAAACACCCCCTGTCACTACACACCTGTACGGCCTCACAACACACTGTCACTAAACACCTGTACGGCTTCGCAACACCCCCGTCACTACACACCTGTACGGCCTCGCAAGACACCTGTCACTACACACCTGTACGGCCTCACAAACACACCTGTCACTACACACCTGTAAGGCCTCGCAACACACCTGTCACTACACACCTGTACGGCCTCGCAACACACCTGTTTACTATACACCTGTACGGCCTCGCAAGACACCCGTCACTACACACCTGTACGGCCTCGCAAGACACCTGTCAAATGCACACCTGTACGGGCCCCGCAAGACACCTGTCACTACACAACCCGTACGGCCTCGCAAGACACCTGTCACTACACACCTGTAAAGGCCTCGCAACACACCTGTCACTACACACCTGTACGGCCTCGCAACAACACCTGTCACTACACACCTGTACGGCCTCGCAACACAAACCCATCACTACACACCTGTACGGCCTCGCAACACACCTGTCACTATACACCTGTACGGCCTCGCAAGACACCTGTCACTACACACCTTACGGGCCCCGCAACACACCTGTCACTACACCCCCTGTAAAGGCCTCGGGAAGACACCTTCACTACACACCTGTACGCCTCGCAACACACCTGTACTACACACCTGTACGGCCTCGCAACACACCCGTTGTCTGTGTATCACCGTAAATAAAGACTTGGAAGGTTTGACGATGCACTAGGTTGGAAGTTTAGTAGTAGTAGTAGTAGGTGTTAATAGTAGTTGTAGGTGGTAATAATAGTAGTAGGTGGTAATAGTAGTAGTAGTAATAGGTGTTAATAGTAGTAGTAGGTGGTAATATAGGCTATCACATGCCCGCAGCCAAAAACCCAGCCACTGCCTGGCCGGCCCATGTTTGTTTGGTGATGGCAAGATGGCGGCTGGTGGCTGGTGGTGACTTCAGTATCTCGGCCCCAGCTAGCCCAGATCCGCGATCCATGTTATATAGATCAGTGGTAGTACTATGCAAATATTAGCGTTAACTAAATAAATGACCGTGGCGGCCCCGCTCTCTCTCTCTCTCTCTCTCTCTCTCTCTCTCTGCCCGTCAGGGTGGCAAGGTTGGTTGAGACGTGAGTTCGCAATGTGCAGCGTCCCTGTGCATTCGGTCAGGTTCGAGTCCGGGCCCAGTTCGTGCTGACGTGGCGGCACTTTGTATAGTCAATAAACCTTGTAGTTGGTACCTTGCAAAGTGTCTTAGATAGGAGAAAAATCTTATCTTTATTCTCTCTCTTTT
The DNA here is from genome assembly GCA_016584305.1 of Chionoecetes opilio. NCBI lineage: Eukaryota > Metazoa > Arthropoda > Malacostraca > Decapoda > Majidae > Chionoecetes > Chionoecetes opilio. The sequence continues at coordinate 28,647 of JACEEZ010017764.1, forward strand.
CTCTCTCTCTCTCTCTCTCTCTCTTCCTCTCTGTGAAAGAGAGAGAGGAGATTGAGTGAAAGAGAGATATGAGTGAAGAGAGTATGAGAGAGAGAGCGGAAGAGAGAGAGAAGAGGAGCGAGAGGAGAGAGAGGAGGAAGGGAGAGAGAGGGGGGAGAAGGGAGAAGAGAGGGAGGGAGAGAAAAGAGGAGAGGAGAGAGGAGAGAGGGAAAAGAGAGAGAAGGGAGAGAGGAGGAGTAAAACCAAAAAACTTTCTACTTATATATATATATAATTTATTATTATATATAATAAATAAAAATAAAATAAATAAAAAAAAATAAATAAATGAAATAAATATAATATATAATAAAAGAAAAGTTTTTGGTACTCTCTTCTCTCTTCTCTCTCTCTCTCCTCTTCTCTTTCTCCTCTCTCCTCTCTCTCTCCCTTTTCTTCGTCTCTCTCGCCACCTCAAGCTCTCTCTCTCCTCTTTTCCTCCCACGTCTTCTCTCAACCTCTGTTCCACTATATCTCTCTCTCTCTTCACAGAGAGAGAGAAAGGGGAGAGAGAGAGAAAGAGAGATAAGATAAAGATTTTCATCTATCTAGACAATTGCAAGTGTTTGCTGTGTGTTTGGGACAAGTTGCAAGTTTACTGTGGTTTAGTGATAATCATAGAAAAAATTCCGAAGATAAAAAGGGAATCCTTATTGACAGCAGCTTCGCTCGCTGTCCTACTAAGCCGTGAACCAAGTTTCCGCCAACAAAGTGTATAAACCAATTATGCGGAAATTGGGGCTGAAATTGAATGTAAGTTGCTGTCAAATCAAAGGAAGGGTCGTCGGAGAGTTTTTCGCTTAAATAAGCCTTAAGAGTATTAGCGTAATACTCCTAATATTGGGCGAATGAGCTGATATCGCATCGAAATAGTGCTGTCAAAATCAATGGGGTCTGTG